>JANQAP020000068.1:1507077-1524693 GCA_026874005.2 Erythroxylum coriaceum
CAAGACCCTATTGTATTAATGCTTCACAATATTTGAGAGCAATAAAAGTGAGTTTTCTTAATCTCTTTTATTAATATCTAATGTAAATGTTATAATTTGTAGGAGTAAGGTTGTATATTATCAAACCTTTCCAAATCTCGCTTTAATGCGAGATTCGGACTGGGTGTGATGATAATGACGATGATGATTATAATTTGTAGTAAACTGACTCTATCTCTCATCAAATTATAATATCCATATTTATATTTTATCATCATTATTATTATTAGGGTTAAATTTAGCGGATTTCTTGTGATTTGATATATTATTAATTTATCCTATGACTTTGAAAAATTATTATCAACCTTCTTATAGTATTGATTTCATACTACTCATTCCACCGTCGTCAACTTTGGTTAAAAATTTTAACTGCAAACTTAAAAAATTGCGTCGTTTTTGTTATATAGAACTATACGACAATATTTTGGACTTCGTCATTAGGGCTTTTTAAAGAAGTTGGCAGTTAATTTGGAATCTGTAGGTTGTTCCTTGTTGATATCTATGGCGGTATCACAGCCTAAGACATTACAAATTTGCATGAAGAAATCCAATCCTTGGATTTTAGATAGGATTGGAGAGATAGGAAAAGTCCAGAATACGTCAAAAAGAAAGGTATGTGACTTAGTCTGTTGTCTAATGTAACATGAGCTGCAAACATTAGAAAACTAGTTTTACATGTTATAATAACATGTTCACATGTTTGAGGTATAGACAAGAGTTGGAAAAAGAGTGATTTGGGTATCTTGTGTTATATTAAAATAGACAAAAGAAGGTGAGAAAAAACAAATGAATACAAGCAAACAAAAGAGTTGAAAAGGGATGAAGGTTGTTGCAAGCTGGAGAGGAGGCCATGGGTCCATTTTGCTATGAACCTTTGAGACAAGAAGTGCGAAATTTCTTCAACACCGTTTAACCTACATTGTCCATCTAGGTCTAGCTAGGGATTTCGAAGAAGACTTTAAATTTAAATTTTTTTTACAATAGTACAATTTGCTTCATCTAATTTTAAAGTAGACACTAAATAAATGTTCCTGTAAATTATAAGTAATAGTCTTGATCTACATCACATTTCTAAGTTAAATTATCATCATCGCACTCAGTTCGAGTTCCGCATTAAAGCAGGGTCTGGAAAAATTTGATAGTACGCAGTCTTATTCTTACATTTACTAAATGATTTAACATTACTACGTTAAATCATTTAGTAAATAAATAACTCAAAATTAAGTAGAGTCAATACCTTAAAATTAAGTGATAGCTTTAATCTAAATTACATAATTAAGAGAAGTCATTTCGTGAGTTAACAACAACAATACTCAGTATGAGTCATGCTGATACGCAGGGTCTAGGAAAGTGTGGTAATACACAACCTTACTCTTAAATACAGAGTCTGTTTCTAAATGACCCATATTTAGTAAGTCAATAACTCAAAATTAAGTATTGGTCTTGGTCCAATTAATATTTATAAATTTCAACATATTTTATTATTTAATTATTTAAATTATCAAGGTAAAATTTTAACTCAAACATCGATGTTTTAAACATCAAATCGAAAGTCAAACTGAAAAGATAAAAAATTTAAGGTTTAAAAGGTTCAATCGGTATTAGACCGTTATAAAATCGGTTAAAGATTAAATAAAATTAGAGAATTTGAAATATGATCGAAAGAGATTGTACTTATCTATCAAATAATTATAAGTTTAATTGAAAAAAGATTCAAAAATAAAAATTAATTGATTTATTTTGATTTATAAGAACTTGTTAATTTATAAAAACTGACTGTTAATTAATAAATTGATCAGTTTTTAACATCAATAGTTATTAAAATAAATCAAGCCGAATTGAAAAGTTGAATAGTTCAAAATTTTTATGGTTGAATCAGCTAAGCCGGTTAAATTTTTTAATCATTGCAAACTTGAAAATTTTAATTTAGTATATATACAGTGACAAATTATATCTATTGAACCTTTCTTGAAGTTAAAATTTAACCTTTAGTCAGAGACAATTAAGACATGTCCTGACAAGGAATCTCAGTTTGTGAGGCAGTGCTTTGGGATCTTTTAATGTTTTGTGATCACTGATTACCCTAAAGAACACCAGGAAAAAAGGTCCAGGTATTGCAAGCATATACTGAATGATCCTAAAATTTCCTGACAAAGCTTACAATTTATTTCTGGCTTTTCTTGATTCCCTTCCCTTTCACCAATTTTGAAGCTGCAAAATGTTCTCTTTTGTGGGCCTTTCAATGTACTATCAAAAACCCTTTGAGGGTTAACAGTATTCTCCAACATTTTTAACCTGTAACCCTTTTAATCAAGACTTTACATCTCCCATCATAGAGTTGTTGCTGTGTATAACTTGGGAACTCTTCTTTTTCCCTTTATTTTCTCTGATTATATCACGATGAATTTATGTTACGAACGCTTAAATTGTTTTATTTTACAAAAAAACCTTATTTGTAAGGTTAAAAGGAGTCTCAAACTATGAATTGAGACACCATTCCAAGATGGATATGAAGTCTTTTACTAACGTAAACCAATTGTTAAAAGGATATGCATTGTGCAGGATAATTATGCTCTCAAATCTGTCAAATGAAAAGAAGAAAAAGGTAAAGGCTGTGGAGAAAGTCATAGCGTGAATGTACTCACTTACTTAATTAGGTTACTCCAAAGGTAGACCAGAGGCTCCTAGTGATTGCCTTCACATGTCCACCCAGATGGTGGCTCCCGTCACCTCCCTCTCATCATTTTTACACACTATAGCCTTGTGAGAAAGAGAAACAAAACATAAAAAGAGGAAAAGAACAGCGGAGGAATCTTCGTGGTTTGGAGATGGGAAATAAAGTTTGTTGGACAATGAGCAAAAATTATGCAGTGTCAGGATGATTTCAACCTTCCACTATTGGAGATTGAACTATGTCTTTTCGGTATGTACATACTAGATACATACATACATGCCTTGTAAAAAAGGACTCTCTTGGATCCTATATCTTCCCAACATTCAAACTAAGTTTACCTTTTCTCGGATTCTTTTGACCAACCCCAGTGAGGGACTTGTTTGATGTTCACATCCCATCTTTAAACTACCATTTTTACATTGTTTTTATACTCATGAATCTGACAAGATCTAATAGTATACAGTAGAGAGTTTGAAAAAGAAAATCAAAACTTTATATGAGTTCAATCATTTTTTGGGAGGTGAATGGTCAACATTAACACCTCCTTTCTGAATTAATTATGTATACACTAGTAGACTAAGCCATATAGTGCTTATGATATATATATATGTCTAGAGACTAGATAGTAGTTCTCCTTTACATGCACAATATGATAACACCTACTTAGCAAACATTGGGACCAAACCCCACATAGCCACTAGATCCATCAAAAGAGATTTGAATCCCCTCTTGCTGGATGTTTCCTACGATGGAAAGTCCTGAAGGGGAAGGCGCAAATGCAAAACAGAAAGTTCCAACATCATCCACTGGGATCAGAAAGTTCCTTGCTGGAAGGGTCAGGATTGGCCCACCCGAGAAGTAAAATGACACGGTAGGCACCCGAACCGACAAAAACCCGTTTAGGTTATAACATGTATCGAATATGGATACCCCGGATGCACGAGGGAGAGTCCCGGTTTGTGCCACAAAAGCATCCCGGAATGCCTCGTAAGCTGCCGTTGGTAGCCTAGTCACGGCGGTCCCCGTGTCCATTACAACACCACCATTCCCCAGTTCATTCAACCGGAAAGCTTCTTCTGATACAGCCACCTGCATGCCTCCAACTCCAAGACCCGATAAACCGATGTAGTAGAAACTCGGAACCCGTGGGTTTCGGATCAAAGGGATCCATGCAGCACCCATGGGCAATGCTTCACGCCCGAACTCCAGTGACCCGGATGATTCGGTGCCCCGACTCACCAAACAATAACTGAATGCACCACCGGTTTGGCCACCCAATTGACCAACAAACGACATGTATCCACCTCCGAGGCCCAACAAGCCGGCGGCACCCACAAACATGCCCCGGTTCCGATGACCACATCCAATAGCCACGTTTCTGACTACAGCTCGACCGAACGTGAGTGTTTCAAGGGCCAATGTCCCCTTTGTATAGGACCCGTCACCGTACGACACCTCGTATCGACACCGGCCCTCGTTGCAACCGGCGTTCTCAAGCCGATCACACACCGACGAACTACATGACACACCGGTGAACGACGCAGAATCAGCCGGATCGAATAACGGATCGGTCTGGTGATAACATTGAGTACAAGGTTTGCATTGGACCCAAACTATGTCACTTCCTGTGTCGATAACCATGTCTTGACTTCTCGCCGGGCTGCCAACACCAATTCTAACGAAGTATTCACCACTACCCTCGTCCATGCCGGAGACCACCTCCGACCCGAGATCTTCCACAGCGTAACTCCGGCCGCCGCCGCCTCCGGAAAGTCGACGTACAAGGCTGGCAACCCTCTTGGCGTCTCTCTGCATGCGTGCATGAAAAACTCGGCTGTGGTTGTGAAACTTCATTTTGGAAGAAGTCATCTTTCTGTCTCTGTGCACAAGGGTTAGCTTCCATTTTTGCTGGCTTTCATTGTCACTCTTGTTCTTGACAGGTTCATGGTATTGGGAAGTTGCTAAAGGTCGAGTCTTTGCTTCTGTGATTGCCTGTTTCACATCCAAGTCCTGGAAATCAGGATGTAAAGTTTGTTTCTTTGTGATGGTTTTGGTGGTGGATATGCCAGTTACAAGTAGTTGTAGCAGTAGTAGTGTGACTGGTAGGACAAGTGCTTGAAATGGTGACATGGTTTCTTGGAATGGTGGGTTTGAGGGGGTTTTGTGGTTTGGGGAGGGTGGAGGGTGGAGAGCAATTTATTTGGTGTTGGGTTTTAGGAACTGTAGAAGATTAGTAGATGTAGAAGAAGAAAGAGTGGTGTGGGGAATGAAATAATTGGATGATGGGGTTGCTTATGTCTCTCTTTGTAGTTTTGTGTTCGGATTGATTACATATATATATATTGTTCATGATTATGAGAAGAGATTATTTTCTTTTGGGGCGGCAAGGGAAGTTAGTGTAGCCTTTGTGTTTATTCAAATTCTCATTTCTTTACTCCTTTTAAAGAAAAGGAGAAGATGATGATAATGTGACCATTGAAATGCTTGGAATCATGAACTTGACCATTTGCACACTTTGTGTAATAAGCAGCAAAGTATAAATCATCTCAACTAATTATATCCACTTTTTGTAATTAACTTGTCTATCTTTTTCTTTAGCTGACTAATTGGCCTTAGCCAACTCACGTGTGAAATAAAATCAACTTCCTTTTTTGATAAATAATTTTTAATCTTAAAATTTGTTGAAAACAAGCAAAATTAAAGGGGCTCATAACATAATAATGTTCATTGCTTGATTGGCAACCATGCCTTTACCTTTTAGTCAACCTCGAGAGTAGAGAGTATACAACTTTTCTAGCTACCAAAATAGGGATATGTATCAATTACTGTGTTTATTCATCCACTTATTTACGCTTTTCAGTTTAATTTTTAAATTTTAAATTATTTTTATTAATTCTTATTTTAAAAACTAATTAATTTATTAATTAATCAGTCAATTTTTATTAATTAATAAGTTTTTATAAACTAAAATAATTCAATTAAATTTTATTTAACAATATTTTTTAATTAAATTTCAAATTCTTCGATGCAGGAAAAATCTCTTTTAATCATATTTTTAATTCTTTAATTATATTCAATCTTTAACTAATTTGATTACAGTCTGATACCGATTGAAAGTTTTAACCTTAAATCTTTTATTTTACCGTCTTAACTTCTAATTCGATTTTTAAAACATTGATTAAAATTTTTTCTAGTGAATTTTGACCAATTGTTCCACCGTAAAATTAACAAAACCTTTCAATAACCTCTCTTCATCTAAAATCTCTCCGTGGAGCCTCCACTTTTTGCTTTTAGTTTCTTTTCTGTATTCTATACTTATATTTGGGCATGGGGAACTTAGTAATGGTGCCTCCATGAAGCACTATAATATTTTTCTCACCTCTCATTTCATACATATATTATATTACTCTTCGAGTATTGTTGTACAGACTCCCCCTAGTTAAAGACAAAAGTCAGCCGCAACACTCTTCCTCTGTCGTTGGTATTTGGTCGACCGATGAGTTGAGTGGAAGCTTCACAAGTGATAACAAGGAACGTACTGTTTGTACCAAAAAGGAAATTAAAAAAAAAGCGCACCAATTTGTTGCTAATTTAATAACATTTAGCCTTTTTAAAGCATCCAATAGAAAAGGTTTTGAGATTAAAATAATTATTATATAAATTTAGTACTAACTCGTGCCATCCATTGTATTTCACAATCAGCAGCATACATTGCCTTGAGATGGTTGGTAGAGTAAATTAACCTGAGCAGGGCATAGCCTTTTTGATGAAAAGTTCATAGCTCTCAGTTGTTTATTGTAAGTTTTTAATTACATGCATGTTTGCATGTCCAAAAGCTTGGAAATTGGAGAAGTCACTAATCTCAACTAACCTTGTTTTTTACGGCAGCCAAAAGTGTGATTATTAGAAAGTTTATATCTTTTTTTTTGTTTAATACTAAAAAAATACTTTTAAAAATTATTTTAAGTTTTAATGAGTCCAAATTATTCAATTATGATGTCATAATATTATATTTAAAGTTTTATTAATAAGAATTAATAAAATTTTAACTTAAATCTTTTAATAAAAGTTAAAGTGTTTGCCAATTTACTACTCATCAAATATAGTTTTAGCTTTTAAGCATAACCCAATGGAGAGAGCACATTGATAGAATATCTCCTTTTGACTAATCATGAAAATATTAAAGGGTTTATAAGTGGTAAGGATTAATTATTTAAATAACTAGTTCTACTCGTATTAAAAATTCTAATATAGTATCATAGTAGGTTTGGTTTAGATTATTAATTTTCTGATTATCCGTCTGAATGTCCAGTTCTAGTAGCTCGGTTCAGTTACCACTGCGTTTATTTAAAGCAACAACTAAATGTCCAGTTCCAGTTACACTTGAAGGAGAGTGTTAGAGTATCTCATATTAACTAAACATGAAAATATTAAAAAATTTATAAGTGATAAAGATTAACTATTCAAATTATTAGTTTTAGTCATTTTAGTAATAATTGACCCAAATTAATTCTTATTAATAGACTCTATACTTTACTCATATTAAAAATTCTAATACTCTTTAAATTAGGGATTTTTGGTTACCAAAACTAATTTGTTTTTCTCAACTTGGCACCTGCCACTTTAGTGTCCAGCTTTTCGTTGCAGAAGAGGACAGAATCGTGGACCCAGACCAAACGTTGCCCTTGAAATGGCCCGTTGTCAGCCTAAAGCCTCATGGAAGTAAGATAAAGAGTACTGCGTCCTATTTAAAAGATTTATGTAAAGGTCATTGGTTTCTATTTGATTAAGGTTGTAAATTGCTGGATTACATTGATATAAATTTGAGTAATACAATAAATTATGGTAATGATATGGTCGCCAATGTAAGCTTATGTTTTTGTGACAAAAAAGGTCATAAGTTTGAGAGAGATCGTGGATAATTGATTTCCCTCCCCTATCCCGAAGTTGTTGTTATTTCCGATCCATAATTTAAAATTATGATTAATTTTTTATTTTAATTTAAGTTCAATAAAACGTCATTTTGATTAAATCGATTTAGTGTTTAGATTAATTCAATTGATTTTTTTTTCACTTTAAATTTATCTTAAATTATGTCAATTTCATTCCATCTAATCCGATTTGTCATTTTCACATGTAGAGTTTGAGGGCTATAGACATAGAAGTCAGTAAGGTTCACGCGTGAAGAAGGATTGCAGGCAAATGCAAGTTGAGTTCATATATATTGGGATTGGACCAACAACCGTGCGCATATTAACACACGAATCAATAATGGCGGAGAACATGCATTCATTGAGGGTAACCTCTCTGTCTCTAATATACAACAGTACTGTGGTATGTCATGCGTGAGTGGCTTCACTCTCAACCTCAAAGTCTTCGCCAAGGCTCATCCTGAAAGACAATAGACATACAAAAAGGTGAGTACACAACCATATATGTGGTGGGGCAACCAAAGAAGAACTGCCTGAGAATGAGAGGAAAAGAGTATGTGCAAGGTTGTTGTTACGACTTTCGAGTCACTAATTGTCTGGTTCCTTTCAGATAAGGACTAAACACAAACATGGAATGAATTTAAAGGAATAGTGGAGTATGTATATATGGGACTCTGAGTACATTATAGGCTGATTTAACTCGGAGTTTCTTCTTTTTGTTTTTCTACTTCTGTTGAATCTTACAGGCGCTTGAAAACCAAGTTGTTTATGAAATGTTGCGTGCTTAGAACTATACATTTTATGTTATAGTCAAGCAATGTGTCTTCTGTTGTTGCATCATAAGTTTGATTCAAAATCAGTGTCAATAAAATAAGACTCGTACGTTATCATCGATTACCTTTTATCGATCATGATTGAGTAGTGGAAGGTTTGTTTAAGAGCAAAGATAACTCCATTAATGGCGGCTGAGCTCATCGTTTTGGCAGAACTCTACCACAATCAAATCAACTAACAAAGATTTGTTTGTAAAGTAAAATCAGGAGGCATAGGGTCAAGCTAATTTATTTGAGCATCAATCCAACGATATAAGGACACGTTAAGGTAGGCATGCTTTTAGGTGCTAAAGACGATTAAGACTCTACTTGGAATTATTGTTCAATGATTAGAACTCTTGTTAAGAATAGGAATATTTCTTTTATAGAAATTCTATAAGAAAAAGAGAAGTTAAGTATTTGATAATCATATTAAGTTAAATATAGTTGAATTTAGAGCTATAAGTAAAATTACTATAAATTATTACAAGTAAACAATAATTAAAATATATATTTTTATTACCATGATAATGTAATAATATTAATAGAAGGTCATTTATTAAAATAATTTAATTTTCAATTGAAATTAATCAATGAAATAATTTCTTATAACTTACAGTAACAATAACAACAACAACGCTCTTTTTTTCCTGAAATGTGGTATTTGAAAAAATCCAATAATACGTATCTTTATTATTTGAAAGTAAAATGACTATTTCAGATAAACCCGTATGTATATTAGTTGTTTTAAAATCTTAACAAGTATTTGTATCTATTTTCTTCTTGTCCTTAGCTAGATCCTTAAAATCCGAGAGGGTTCAATTTGATCAATCATTTACTCGTCTCGATACAAAATAAGCATAAGAATTGTTCTATCATTCATTGAAGAACGCGAATTAGTATTGATATTATACAACAACAATAACAGCAATCTAGTAAAAATTTTGCTTAAACGTGAAGTCTAGGAAAGCTCAGTAATAAATAGCCATATTCTTAAGTAATTGAAAGGTTGTTTCGTATATATTTGGAGTAATTATATTATGAACTTGTGTAATATAATTTTAAATAAAATCTCAATTTTATCCTAAAAAAAGGATTGTAATTCAGTTGTGGTACCAAAAAACTAACCTAGCTATGCATGTAATTATTGTCAATTAAAAGCATATCTCATATATAATTCAGAATTCTGAATATATATATTACGAGATTAAGAAGAAGAACTCGTTACTGGTTCCTAAATACGACAAAGACCACCCAAGAACACAATAGCATAGAAAAATTAAGAACCAACTATGGTGGGAATGTCACAAACAGAATAGAAAATCAGAGTTGGAAGTGAAAAAGAGATACGCACTTAGGCAATAATTGAGACATTATTACCACCTAAAAGTATATCTCTTTTTTAATCACCTACTTTTTAATTATTTCTTTCTACTTTTCTATATTTTTTATTAATTTAATTCTTTCACACATGCCCATACATAAAGAATGGAGCTCATTACGTGTAAATATAATGTATATGCATGAGTTAATCTTCAGCTATGCACCCACGAAAGAATAGTAAGATCGATACTCACTAAGATCATAAACTTATTAATCCAATAGCATATTAAAGATGACATAAACCTAATTCTATGTAAATAATTACAAAGGAAAGACTGTTACTGTGACTCGAATATGTAGCCTTTCAGTTACAAAGAAGAAGAATCTTAAAGTATGATCACAAATATAATCATAGATAAAACAAATAATAACTTATGTTTACACACACACGTGATCTTGTAGCGATTGATATGTATATATCTTAGATCATGTATCAATATTGTCACAAACACTTTGTAGTGGTCCTTTGCTGGCCTTGTGAATAATTAAAGGCAGGTTGATATACATGCATGCAGGAGAGGTCTGAGTGGAGATAAACCCTATCACTTTCAATGTCCCAAGGAGTGACATACACAGAAATCAAAAGAAATAGAAGCAACCACTTTCTTTTGTGGTGTCTAGAAGAAGAGATCTTATTAGTGCATCATGTTTGTGTGTATGCATGTGAGATTAACTTTTGTTTAACTAATAAAGTTTATTAATTAAACAAAAGTTATTGTATACAAAGTTTCAATTTTTAGTTATCATATACAATGTGCCTTTTTCTATTCATAAAACCATAAGCTTATTTCATAAAAGATGTTTTAAGTTTTAAGTTAAGATGACAATAACAACAATAACATCCCATTAAAAATTTCGCTGAAATGCAAGGATTGAAGAGGTCTAGTAATACATAGCCTTATTTTTAATTATTAGAGAGACTCTTTTCGATAGATCTAGAAAAAATTTAAAAACAATTAAAGAGAAAAAAAATCAAATACATAAACAAATAATTACATAAATAAATAAAAAGAAAAAATAAAAATAAAATTAAAAATTTTAAAAATTAACGTATTAATATTAAATTAAAATTTAGTCTAATTGTTTAAATAGTTTTCCTCACATCAAATGGATAAATTCATTTATAGAAATATTAACACATCTTTTTTTTAATAATTTGCTTCTTTGTTAACATATTATTATTTCTACATTTATAGAAACAATAGCTCACCTTTTTTTATAAATAATTTGCTTATTTGTTATCTGTTCTTCTTTGAAGCATAACATATTATTGTCCAATGTTTTATAGAAATTGCAACATAATCAGATAACTAATTGTAAAGGAGATTGAAATCAATCTAAAGTAACTGCAAATATAACATATTCTATAGGACAATCCCATTAGAGGAAGAGATCCACCAAATTGCAAGTTAGTGAGTTCATGTTCTAAAACTTTACCTAATTCTACAAAATTGACCTAAACATATTATTCTTGTTAAAATTAATAAGTTCATTGTAATTAAAATCAAACATAATAATTTTTTATATTCAATCAATTATAATAAATACGTTAATTCGAATTTAATAATTCAATATTAATAAATTAAATTAGGTTCACTCTTAATTGTCTTGACGTATGGACAACACATCTAATAATAACATGTAAGGTTGAGAATGAGCAATCCTCTATAAGACTTAAGTCTTTTGGATCGATTTCATTTTCAACCCAATTTAAATTTCAAGATGGTATCAGAGTTAATAAGATCCAATGGCCCAGCAAAGATCCTGGAGCCCGAAAACCTCAAATAATTCACTTGACAAACTCAAAAAGAAGTTGCAAGTGAGGGGGAGTATTAGGATAATAAATCTCACATCAAAAAGAAACAACATCTAATAATAGCATATAAGGTTGAGAATGAGCAATCTTCCGTAAGGCTTAAATCTTTTCGATCGATCTCATTCTTAACCCAATTTAAATTTCGACGATTAGAAGAATTCGAGAAACAATTATAATTGCTTGTAAACAAAACTTTGAGACTCGATTTTACATCAACTAAAACTTGTAGATTAAGTAAACATAGAGCAACAATCTAAGATCGGCACTATCAATCAGTTCATTTTCAGATGTCGATTCACCTGTACTAATGTTATACCAAGTCTTTTCTGCAAGTGGTCCGAGGGGTCCTTAAGAGTCTCCAGTTCTAGTCTTGATTTCGAGTCTTTCAGAAATTCTCAAGACTTGCAAATGTTTGAGGTTGGTCTGGAATCTCTTAACCAACACTTAGGCTAAGCCTGGCTTGAACTCGTAGGTCGCAATACTTCTGTTGTATTAACATGCAGTGCTTGCTTTGCTAGAAAGCTTGCCGGAGATTTGCGTCAATCGCATCATGACTCGTAAGGCTAAGGCACGAAATTTTATTTCACTCTTGAAATCAGGATCCTCGTATCAACTTAAAGAGTAATTCTTAAAAGTGTATAAATGTATGGTTTTCTTTGCTTTGTGATAAGAGTTACCGAGCCCTTCGAACAACTGATCTTACTCAACCTCAAATGGACTGTAAAAGCATATTAAAGTCTGCAAAAGATGGTCAGACTATAAGTGAGCACAGAAAGACTGAGATCCCTTAATAAGATATTCGTGTGAAGTTTATGAGAAGACTCTGTATGGTTCTGTAAAGAAGCAGTATGGGTGAGCTCTGTCAACTTTTCCACCGCCACCTTGACACCTGATTACATGAATTTCTGTGATTTTTGGGATTTGCAGTTGCTCCATGAACATGAAATCCTTCTACATCCAGTACAGGTCAATTCATTATTCATTCCCATCAACCGCTGGCATTACTTAATCTTAGGATGGCTTATTCATTTTTTAGTGGCCAGGTGGTGCAAGGTTACGCAAGAGTACGATCTCGCTGATTCCCTTAGTTATTTCCGCGACTAGTGTTCCCACAGTTTTGCTTGTAGCCGCAAGCCTTCTCGAGTTTCTTTTCTTCCAAATGGACCGAACTGTCAGACCCATGGTTATGATGAATGTCCTCTTTCTGCTTTAGGAATGGATGAATGGGTTGTCAGTCAATGAATGATACTAGTTAATGAGTTATCGGATATATTCTAGCAGCAAAGAGACTTGACTTGTTCCCAAATCATGGTAGCTGTCGAGCATAAGAAGAAGAGATGGTACTAGGATTCATTATGCGTTAAGTAGAGTGAGCAAGATATATTAATATCAATGTAGGATAATCGATCAGCATTGCCAAGTTTGTTCTTCATGATTAGCCAGAGAAGGAAGGACACCTTAACGTGGAGAGTTTTACGGTGTTCCAACTGACCACGGGGGTCAAGGGAGAGTTTTTCTGCCTTGACTTCAATCAAGAGGAAGATTGTTTGTTTGATGGCCCGGTTAGCATTGGTAGGTTGTGTTGCAGGACCAATGAACTCAATATCAAACCAGAAAGCAAATCCATGCAGAGGAGCTGCAATCAACATAGAGATGAAAAACAGAGATGTAGGTTGAGTCCGGCCCAGTACAAATTCAATAAGATAAATTTACATTAAACAGACTTTGGATCCAACTTAAATATGAGAATGATCATAGTATTGAGTATGTGACAGGAGTTCGTAAAGCACAATGCAAAGAGAAAAGGCATGCATGATGCATAACAAGTAGTAGGTGCAAAGAACATCCAGTAAATCAGGAATTGATACGATAGGGCACATATTCACAGTACAAGATTGTTCACCCTCTCAAGCAGATTAAGTCTGCCATTAAAACAAACATCCATTGATTGGGGGTCTCTCTCGTGAACTTCAGTACCCAAAGTTCAAATACTGTTGATTTTGGTAAATACATAGTGCTCCATTGTTAATATTAGTATTACTCCTCTTCTTCCTCTACCGAGCAGACAAACAAAGACGATGTTCCCAAGTTCAACCCGGTGGAGCCCCGAGACTGGACCCAAAGGTTCAACTGTTAGAATAGATAAAGAATGTAATGGTTATTCTTAGGATTAGAATAAATCAGGAATAGAATGAAATGAAAATTACTTTGTTTGATTTACTACTAAGAAATTTCTACGCCAATGTTTAATTTGAAAATGTAAACTTAGAATGACAAAAGAATAACTAATAAAAAGATCAAAATATTCATTATAGTAATCACCAACTACATTATTATTATTATTACTACAATTACTATTATTATTATTATTAATTTCCTTATTATTATTATTTGTGATTTAATTTATTCTTTATTATTATTCTTAATATTAATTTATTATTATTTATTATTAATAATTAAATTCCTTATTATTGTTATTAATTTATTATTATTATTATTATTATTATTATTATTAAATTCCTTATTATTATTATTATTATTGTTATTATTATTGTTGTTATTAATTTTCTTCTTGTTATTGTTCTTGCAATTATTATTATTAATTTTATTATTCTTATTATTAATTTTCTTCTTATTATTCTTCTTATTATTATTATTTATTGTTAATTTCATCGTCGTCGTCGTCCTCATCATCATCATCATCATCATCATCTTATTATTATTAATGTTCTTGTTATTATTATTATTATGTTCGTATTAGTTTCAATTTTCTTTATTATTATGTATTATCAGTATTCTATTATTAGTATTTTGTATTTGTATCTTTATTATTTATATTATTTGTAGTTATTTTATTTAGTTTTGTTTTATTCTATTTCTTTATGTACTTATTTAGTTTTATTTATCTCCACGCTTAACATATCAGTTTTCATCAGCATCATTTTTTATTGTCACATCTGTATTGTGAGTCTACCGTAAACAGCCTCTCTATTATGTAGGGGTAAGGCTACATACTATCAGACCTCCCCAGACCCCGCTTCATTGCGAGATTTCAAACTGGGCGATGATGATGACGATGATGATATAAATCTCCATTTATACCAATCATGATGCAAATTATGCAGTGCTTAATTTTTCCTTCATATATTTAGTAAATTTGGTCCAATTCATGTAAACATTCATTATATAGTCTTAATTCCGTAATGGAGACGATAGAAATTGATATCATTCCATTAGAGCAAATGAGCCATTATAAAAAAGTAAAAAAGAAACAAGTCAAACTCACACGCAATTAAGACTTTTTAATGTCGTGGGAAGAAAAAGCAATTGAACATTTGTATGCTTTCCATTCATCAAATCCGGTGGTGAAAGCTTCAAGTCCTGACATGAAATATGGGCATAGGATATTATAAAATAGCGACAGTGCAGAACTTGATTTGATATACTCTTATGTTTGCAGGCTTTTCTCCCCTCTGGACCTTGGCCATGATCTGCATTTCAATAACGAAATGAGCAAGCAGTATAGTAGTGTCCAGCTTTATGCCATAAATCTGAGTAGGAACAAGAACGTGACATTACTAAAGAAATTTACAACATCAGTTGATCATTGTCTGGATGCTAGATTCCAATTAAACTTATATCCCCATGCACTCACATATCTATTATTAGAGTTGCATAAATATTTACCTCCATGTATGACTTTGGGTGTAGTGCAGCAGAAGGTTCTGCAGCCGTAGGTGGGGAGGAAGATCTCACTGTCAACTAAAATTCAAAGAACTTTAACACCAACTACGAAAGGAAGTAAACAAGAACCAGAATCACACTTGATAGAAGAAAACCTGAGTGCAAGTCAAATTCTGTCTTTCTGTTCCCATAAATTTGCTGGAAGGTAAAAGAACATTTGTTGGATATTTGAGAACTTCCCAAAGATCTATTGCTTGTATCTAAAAAAAAAAATAATCATATGTCAGCAATTCATGTTCAGATTACCTTAGTATTTGCGATTGAGGTTCTATGATCATCTTCATTGACATGAAAAGCTCCTCGATGGTTTTCACAAAGTCCTGAGACAAAATAAGAACATATCGACATATGTACTTGCAGCTATACATAAGATTTACAAAGCCTAACAAGATCTATCATCTGAAAAAATTTCAGTGACAAAAAACATGAGATTTTGCAAACGAAGCTAAAGGACCTTCTTGAGTGCTTCCAATTCATGGAGGGACCCCATAGAATAATTAAGTTTGCAAACAACTGATCCATGGATAAGATATAATGGACAAACAAATTACAAAATTCATGCATGAACACTGAAAAAATCAAGCAAAATCAATCAGACATTACAATTGTAGAGAGAAAAAAAGAGCTGTTTTCTATAACTCTTGCACATAAAAAATCTTTATTTGATTTCTACTAGATATTCTACTCAACTTGCAGAAAATAATATATTAGGTAGTTCCTACAGACCTACATATTAATCAACAGATGACATGCCTAAGAAGTCTAAACATAAGGATATCTCCAGCCTGTTAAAGCTAAGGTACCCAAGCCTAAACTGCTCTAGGAAAAAGCTGAAAGCGCAAATAAGTTAAGACACTTTCTAACAATCAACGAATTCATTAGGGTCTATAAAGCTTGCTGTCAAATAAGCACAGCACAGCATTGGAAAGAATTGACATTATAGTGAAGGCAAACTGAAAATATCCCAGCATGATAAAGAAAAGACAATTATCCAATAATTCTAGTCCATTAAAGACAATGTATTCTTGAAAATTTTGCCTATGAGATTCAATGATTAATAAAAGGCATCACAATTGTCAAAGCATGTAGATCTGCTCATTTAAGAATGAAACAATGAACAGAACTTTTTAGTCCACATTGCATTTCTCTAAGAGCAAAACCCCACATACAATCTCATCTAATAGGTTTATCCATAGGATGGACAAAATGAACCTCGACTATACATATGGTGCATCTGCTAGCTTGATAAGAAATACAAAATTCATTACCTTCCAATTTGCGTATTGCAGTAGTCATGATTTCATTTCCTGCATTTGCACGTCCAAGAGATTCACAAATTCCTGAAAGTATCTCTTCTTTGAAATTGGAAGACATAAAACATTAGCAATTCTAAATCTAATTACCAATAACAAATTATATCGCAGTAAGAGAACAACAACTTATGATCATGGAATAATGAAAAAATCTCTGTTCATTCACCTTGATTTTTTGAATCCAACAATTCCTGACTAGCTTTTGCGACATCAGCAGCTCTAGCTGCAACTGACTTTGCAGCAACAGCTGCTTCTTCTGCTAAACTGGGCTTTGCAATAGATTTCTTAACAACATCATCCTCTTCTTCCAGCACAACGTTACGTATCCAAGACTTCAACCTCGGTACAATAGTATTCTGAAAAAAGAGATGTATGATCTTTTCTGTCCTATGCTTAGGGCGTCAAGTCATAATATTTGAAAGAACCCCCAGAGTCAAACCTGTGGCTATCATACTACCTAAGTCAATCCATCAGTTCATAGACATTTCAAGATCCTATTTGATTTAAACACAAATTTTTTCATGTCCTCTTTAAGAAATCACAGCAAATCTTTGTCCTACTCGAATCAAAAAAATTCTCTGAAAAAGTTTTTAGCTTGCTCATTCCAAGAAATCAAGAACGGTTAAGTATTGCTCATTCGAAAATTTATAAAGAAAAGGAAACAGCTAAGACTGTAATAGGATAAAGTTATACTGAACAAAGAATAACACCACACAATCAAAGAAAACCTATGTTGCACGGATACGGATACGGACACGGACACGCGACACGACACGGACATGGACACGGGGACACACCAACTTCTAAAATTTGGTGGACACGGACACGGCATATATATATATATATATATTAAAATTTAGAATTAAGAAAAAAATTTAGAATTCATAATATGATATATATTGAT
>JANQAP020000068.1:1524793-1546719 GCA_026874005.2 Erythroxylum coriaceum
TCAATATATATCATATTATGAATTCTAAATTTTTTTCTTAATTCTAAATTTTAATATATATATATATATGCCGTGTCTGTGTCCACCAAATTTTAGAAGTTGGTGTGTCCCCGTGTTCGTGTCCGTATCCGTGTAACATAGCAAGGAAGAGACGGGAAGCAGATAAACTCCAAAACAAAAACTTGGTCAAGTTGATTGGAAGAGACGGGAAGGCTAAACAAGCATCACAAAAGCTACTTGGCTGAAGAGGTAAGCTAAACAACCACAGTGATAGCAAAAACTAAAGAAAAATTAGCGCTTGCAGATAAATGTTAGAGAAAAGATAAGAGCGAGAGAGACAAGAGTTGAAGACGAGAGCGAGGGAGACGAGAGCATGAAGACTCTGCAGGGATAGAGCGGTCCTCAACGCATAATGCTTACTTCGATATGCGCAGAACAGGTAAAAACAAGGGTGAGTTGTCTTTACCTATTCCCAAGTTTTAGGAACAATTAAACTCAAGAATAACTATTTTATATCTTTTTTCTAACCAAACAAAAGAATAAGTAATTATCAAGTATTTCATTGAACTAGACAGGGCATAAAAAGAATTTTAAGAAATTTGACGACAGAAGCATAGGACCCCACCGAACCAAGGTTTTAAGGTCTTGGTTCTTATTTCTTAAAACCCCAAAACGCATACATAACATAACGCAACCGCTCCCTATTTCACCTCTTTGACTCTGTAGCTCCCCGTACCCGCCCCCTTGCGGTGGCGATTTCTTGATTTTCACTCCGACAACTTACAATGGCGACGAATATCGGCCACACAACTGCCGCAACGGCGAACAAAATCAAAGAAGTTCCGAATAAAGTGGACTACTTGAACCTTCCTTGCCCTATTCCCTATGAGGAGCTCCACCGTGAAGCGCTTAGTATGGTTTTTCTTAATACCCATTTCGCTGCTTGTTCTCATTTATCATTCTAATAAGTGATTCCCATTTGGGTTTCATCAAATGTTCCTTTGTTTTTTATGTGTCAGTTTACTTGTCTTGAGCTGTGTCGATACTGTTGAATCTTTTTATTGATTTGTTTTTGTTTACTTATCATTAATTTTATTAAGTGTAAGATGAAGTTTTGGGATTGAAAGTTTGCGTCTTTTGAAGTGTTGATTTTGAATTTATTGGAATGGCTTCACAGTGTCCTTAAAGCCAGAGCTGTTTGAGGGTTTGCGCTTTGATTTTACCAAAGGCCTGAATCAGAAATTCTCACTCAGTCACAGGTGCATTTGGCTCTTTTCCTTTCGGTTTAAGGAAAAGAGTTCTTCTTTTCCCTCTCAAGTTATTTATACCGTTTGCCATTTGCTTCACTCTTCATTTCTTATTCATTCTGGTTAATGATGATTTTATCAACCATCTATCAGCGTGTTCATGGGACCTACAGAAATTCCTTCACAGTCTACTGAAGCTATAAAGATTCCAACTGCTCACTATGAGTTTGGTGCTAATTTCATAGACCCGCAGGTAGGAAGTCACTGGCTTGTTTTAGCTGTTTCTCCTTTTGTGATAATCACATTGAGATAATTGGCGAGTTAAAGTCGTGAGATTGGTGATGGGATATTGATAGTTGATGCTTTTTGGGAGGGTCTTGACTGATGGGAGAGTCAATGCAAGAGTGAAATGTGATTTGACTGATAATCTCGCCTTGAAGGCTAATGCTCAGGTATAAAATACTCATTTTGATCAAAATTTCTCTCCTTTTTTCTTTATCTTTTGTTTTATTATTTTAATGAATCGGAAGAAAAGAAAGGGGTGGAGGAGCAACCAGTTCATGGATTCGTAACTGTGCTATGCTTTGTTTCTTCCTTTCTGTCCAGCTTACCAGTGAGCCTCATATGTCACACGCCATGTTCAACTTTGATTACAAGGTCTGGTACTCGTACTTTATCACTATAGAATCATATATGAGGATGCAATTGTTGTAACTGACATGATACTCTTGTTAAAATAGAGGCATACTAACAGCAGCATAAGTTATCTTAAAGCTGATATAGTTCCTTTCTGTATCTAGCTTAGAGGGAGGGAAAATGCATAATCACTTAGGCTATTGCTGTTCCATGGGAAGTTGTTTAACTGCAGTAAGGCTTCCCATATAGTTAAGTAAGAATAAGCAAGCTGAAATATGCGTAGGGAGAGATAGCTAGATACAAAGTCAAGATTGATTTCTAAATTAGATTGGCATGAACCTTGTCATATCTTCTGAGTGATATTATAATTGCACGGGGGCTACCATCTGGGTAGAATCTGATATGCAATGGTTTTGCTTGTCATGTTTAAGGTAAGTGAATCCACTCCTTTACATGTGTTGTATCCGTATAACTACTGTAAGAACATGTCTAATCCTTAATTTTGTCTTTTTATTTTTTGGGATTGCTCCAACTTTTTAGAGGACAACTAAACCTGCTGGTTGACTTTGGATCTTTCCTTTTTGAGTTTTACATGTTGCGTGTCTGCTACTTACCGATGAAAACTAATAATACAAATGATCTTGTGAGAGACAATTACCATTGATGGTATGGTAAAAAAGTGTTTACTTAACATATTCTGGATAGGATTCATGGCTGGAGGTCCTAAGAAAGTATGATAATGCCATTATGTTTTTGTAATTTCTTTAGTGAGATTCTTATGATGCTTTCCACTAGAAATTCCAGTGATTTGATTGAGTAATTGCAATTCCTTTTCTTTTGAGAGTTTTTTCTGCCCTGTGTTTACATTTTTTTCCATCAAGCAGGGTAAAGATTATAGGACTCAACTACAACTTGGTAATGGTGCTCTATTTGGAGCCAGCTATATTCAGGTATATGTTTGACTTAATCCATGAAATTTCTTATATGTTACCGTCCAATTCTCGAAAGTTATGAAGAATATATTTTGTTGTGGTATGCCGTTTATGTGTAATATTTTGTGGTCGTAATTATTATGAAAGAGGGACAAAAGCATGGTGAGATCTAAAACATTTTAAGATTTTGTCTAGTAGTCGAATCCTTTTCTTCTACAGTTCTTCTCTAAACTAATTATTGAAGAAAGAAACTTGTAAAAAATCCCTCTGTTACTCCTTCAATGAAGTTGCTACATACTTGATCGAAGAGGGGACTTAGTAGCATGTTCACTGGTGTGTTTAGGATTCATTTGCCAATAGGGATGACAATGGGTCAGGCCAGGCCGACACCCATTGCACACAGCTGGATTCCTGCCTGAGCTTGCTCGGGCTGCTACTAAAAACGATGACGATTTGGTTTGTAGGTTTTTAAATCTACAGACGAACACGATGTCATTTTGATGGAAGGGTTCGGGCTAGGCTGAAATTACCATTCCTATCTTTTGTCCTTGAATGAATAATTTTTTAAAAAGTAGATTGTAGGTAGTCCTATTCAAGTCAGGCTGTATTTTCAATGGACATTCTGGTCATTTCCAACAGAATTATAACTTTTTACTAGTTTAATTATCCCTTTGAAAAATTCAAATGATTAAATATTGATCTGAAACAAGCGACGCTTCTTGGTACATTGAATGCCGAATTTGTGAAAAGTTTAAGTTAAGTAGATAAGAAGCAGCCGCATTGACAATTTAAGAAATGTGAACGAGGCCTTTAATCTATAATATGAACAAGGAAGTGAAATTGTTTGGAGTTTGATTTGACATATGTCTTAGTCTTGGTAAATAATTGTAAAGCTTTATTCTCCAATCTGTGGAAACAGATTCAACAACAGTCGAATAAATGTTTTCATTGTCAAAAAAGTCGACTGAACTTCCTTCAAATAATGCACCATGAGTTGAGTTGGAGGAATGAATTGGATTCCTAGATTGATGTTAGAGATAAGTTACTACATGAGTACACTTTGGACCATATGAAAATGATGATGATTGTAAGATTTTGACAGGAAGTAAGAGGATTAAGAAATGTTAGAAGATTAACATGAAAATAGCCATTTAGCGGTTCTAATGCTTTGAAGAATTAAGCCATGTATGCGAGAATTTCTACAAGATATGGGGAAATTTAAGAAGGTGAAGCATCAAAATACCAGAATATATAAGATAATCAAAATTTTGAAGAAGCCTAGAAAATCTCTTATTTGTTCAGAAAATAGCTGCAAAATTTAAAATGTTAAGGCTTGCTGATTGTGTGTTTGTGTAACATATTGTTTAGTAACATACTGAACTTGAAATGATTCTGAATGCAACATAAGCAAGGTTTTACACTTAAGCAGGTAATATAGGACCTTTTGCCAGTATTTCATTTTGTAATTCTACAAGATTATCTATAGTTATCATAAGTAATTTCAGTCTATCAATGAATTCCACTTAACAGAACAAATCAAAATAAAAGTTCATCCGTAGACAGAGTGGTGAGGGAGAACTTGTATACATTTTCTTGTCTAAGGAAATTAATCGTGTAGGACTGGAGGTTAATTCAGATGTGGAGAAATAGAACTCCCATTTGATTTTTAAACTGTCGATGCAAGTTACCAATATGATTTACATACATTTGAAATTTTTTCTTTTGCTTATCTCTTTCACTCTCTCATACAAGATGGTAGTTATACCTATTAGTTGTTATTACTTAGGCAAAGTGCATCAGATAACTCATGACTCTTCTCTTGTGCAGAATGTAACTCCTCATGTGTCTTTGGGTGGAGAAGTATTTTGGGCTGGTCAGCATCGCAAGTCTGGTATTGGATATGCTGCTCGGTATGAGACGGATGAGCTGGTATTTTGACATGGCTTGAATCCTTTTACTTATCCAGAACCAAATAATTATTGTACAATCATTATTACTTCTACGAAGCTCCTGTTTCTTTGAAAATTTTAATTTTGCTCCATTATTTTTCTTATTTAACAATTCCATGAGGGGCATTGAATGCTTACCAGAAGAGGCATTGAAAAAATCTTGTTTTCAAAATCTAAAGGATTATGTACTTATCAGTTTGAATATTTCAATGAAGTCTTGCTGCAGTTCCAATTGTTAGAACTGATAATTGTTAGAGAGCAAAAGGATCTCTTTATCAAGGAAGTTCTCTAAACATTCTACGACTTTCAGTAGAAAGGAGTTCATACTCAAATATATCTTTTGTTTCCATCAAGCATCTTTTGTTCCTCACTTTAAAAACTACTTCATACCTGCAGGTTGCCACTGGGCAAGTTGCTAGCACTGGAATGGTTGCTTTGAGCTATGTTCAGAAGCTTTCTCAGAAGGTAGTTAAGTTTCTTGAGATAGCTGATGGGATAGCTAACCTCTATTCTAATCCTATTTTGTTCAATTAAGGTGTCACTGGCTACAGATTTCATGTACAACTACATGTCAAAAGATGTCACATCAAGCGTTGGATATGATTACATCCTAAGACAAGTAAGTTCTAGCTCTTATGTGAAACATAATTTGAGAGCATTTTACATTCACAATTTCAGCGACGAAAATCGGTTGGCAAAAAAGTTTGGCATATTGTGGTGAATGTATCTCTACTTAAATAGTCTATTAGATTCTTATCTCCAATTTCAGTGTACTTGGTCTAGAAATGTTCCTTCAAAAATTCTTAGTTGAAATAGTCCGTTCAAAAAGTGGTTTATCTATGTTTCATCATTCACTTATTGTTTGCTATTTAGCTTTGGATTTTTATATTGCAAGGAAAGCCTTCATTCCAGAAACGTGTGTTATTCTGCTAATTGTTTAAACCAGTGTCTTCAGTGGGTTTAACTGCAAACTTTTACGTAACTAGATGGTTAGCTTGTTCAATTTGTAGACAGGAGTCTTGCAATTAATTTTTTTTTCCCTTATACTTTTCAATTTTAATTTGCAACTTTTTGGTTTTCTTTCTTTAATCTTTTCTGCATGCAAATTATGATCTCAAAAAAGCACAGCAGGTTGCAGCCCAAGTAAAGAGAAAACATATCATTCCAAGGAAGAGAATCAACAAGATTTTCCACCATGAGAGCATTTTCTATTGGTGAAAATATAAACTTAATTCCATTGGGAAGCACTTCTATTTTGTTCCTTTGTATTTTTTTAGTGAAAATTTAAACATAATCCTATGGGGGGAACAACTAAAAATATAACCAGGGATCACCTTTTATTTCTTTTACTGTACAATCACAATTATCTATTCAAGTCAGAAGTTTTTATTAAGCTAACAAAGATGTGTTTATTTGCAAGTTATAAGGGCAGCCCCTTTTGTGCAAGTCATATATGTTTGCAAATACTTATTTTGCTGGTGAGACAGGTAACTAGGGCAATCATGATCTCGATAAATGATGTTACTTTTCCACGATTATTACTTGTTCACAAATATTTTTTTCTCCTTTGGCTTCTGGTTTGTATACTTGAACCAACTACTTGTACCTAAAACTTCCAGTCAATTGTTTAATAGTTGCAAACGTAAATGTGTTTGATCATCATATTGTAACTGATAACCTTGGCAGACTCTGCATTTTAGGATTCCAGGACACTAGAATAGTCTTAGGTGAAACTCAAAAATTTTACACTCTGTGTGATTGTTTCAGGCTCGTTTAAGAGGTAAGATTGACTCCAATGGCTGCGTATCAGCTTTCTTGGAAGAGCGCCTGAGCATGGGCCTCATGTTCATTCTTTCTGCAGAGGTAACTGGTCACTTTTACACATCTCTTGGTAGAATTTCTTGTTATCAGTTCCTAATAAAACGCAATACCTTTTTTATTGAACTTCTGCTCTCATGGTTTTATTAGTAACCATCTAATTTACCTTTTCATTCTTGTTCATCATTTTAAGTTTGAATATTCCGACCGATTGTGATACATATTTCTGCATTTATGTTTTGCAGTTAGATCATAGGAAGAAAGACTACAAATTTGGGTTCGGGTTGACGGTGGGGTGATTGAGTTTAACCCTGGAAGAGTTGCAATTTCTCACAAACTTGGCACTTGCTGCTAGTTACCCCACAAATTCTTTTTGGGTCAACTTTACGATTAGTTTCAACATAAAGAGATCTTTTTGTACCGGTATTCAGTTACATTACTTGCGCGGCAGCATGAGATGCTGCAAACAGTTTAAGGCGCAGTATTCATTGATTTAGTAGTTGGAAGTTCTTGAATTTCTCTGCTCCAAAGTTGTATTACTTTGTACCAGTGAAAAGTAGCAATGCCTTTGATACTTTATGCTTTCTGAATGACCAACCAAAGACTGTTTAGCTTATAGTTGATTGCTTATCATGTAGAAGTGAGAGTTGATCTGATTTTTAAGTATTTATGAATGATCTAAGGACCACTGAGCAGAGCACCATCAAACATCTCAAAATTTGACATTACACTTTTGTGGTAAATCCTAATGAAAGAGATGATTTACAAATTTGGAATTAAGTATAAATTAGATTAAAGAAATTGGTAAATGCCACCCCTCTAATTCATATATCATATAAGTCATATAGTAAAGGAAGGAAGACTGAGGTACTCAAAATACATTGAGGTACTCAAAGTGAGTGATGAAGAAGACAACAAGAGAAGTAAGAGAAAAGAGAACCAAGGAAGAAGAGGAAGTAGATCAACTGCTTCAAGCTGCTCAGGATGATTTGGTTTTGAAGCTTTCAGTGGATTCTCACATGTCCCGCGTTGATTACTTTGGATTGCCTGATGATCTGCAACGTCGATTCCAAGCCCTCAAATCTCCATCCCCACCCATCACCAATCGATCATCATCTTCTTCTAGTACAGCCGTAGTCGCCGAATTAGATGCTAATGTTAATTCTGATCAACAAGTAGATAATCTCTTATCTCGATTCGCTGCTCTCAAAGCTCCTTCTTCCTCTTCTTCGTCTCCAATAACAGCCGTTACTACTACTGAATCAAAAATTGATCTCCAAGAAGAAGAAGACGAAGATGAGGTAGAGAAGATTATTCAGTGGGCCAAAGACGCCGCTCGTCTCGATCCTTCTCCACCGTCCGACGACGAGGAGGAGGAGGAGGAGGAGATAACGGATGATGACGACGACGACGATAAACCCAAGGTGGGTCTTCGTCAAAACCGTAAATGACCCTTAAGCGAGCATATTTATATTTTGACTATTTGTTTGTGCAATTGGGATCTATCCCTGTGTGCGGATTTTTCATTTAAGCTATAGAATGGGCTTTTTTGATCTGGTGCAATCGTGAGATGTATGAATTTTGATTCGAGGTTGCATGATTGAAGTTGAACCATGTTTCTTACAATACAAATGTATAGCCAGACAACAGCAATCTCTAAAACAATTGTACAAAATGCTTTCAATTCTTAGCTCAAAATGATTTGAATCCTGCTGCAGTTCTTCCCTCTGTATTCTGCTCTGCAAAGACGGAGAACACTGTCGTAAAAAAATTCATCCCAAGTACAGTCCATTGTGATAACAACTACAAATAGCAAACCAAACATCACATGTTGCCCTCACCGTTAATTCTGTCAGCAAACTTGTTGGTTCTTCCACAAGGATGTATGTTGGAAATAGAAGAGAAGGTATGATAGCCATTACCTTGCTGAAATCAACGGAACTCGTCATGGAAGCCATAGTCATCTTCGTCGTCCTCTTCAGTAAAAACTGCATTTTTACCTGAAAGCTCAGTGGCAATCATTAAGAACCAAGCCAGACTACCAATGTAAACATCATGCTCTGCTGCTCATCTGCTTACAGTGATGAGATTGTGCAATCATGCAACCAATTAACGTCATCAGACTTTTAACTTTTAGTACCAGGCCTGACGGTATGCACGTAGGATATAATAGGGCTTACAAATGGGAATAGAGCAACCATCAAGATGCACCAATGCCAATAATTATTGCTGGCGGTTTTTACATTGAATACATCACTTTGCAGTGACCTCATCCTGCTTGAGACTTTGAGAAAATGTGTATATCCTGACATGCATATCCAGTTATGTACAATTGCAACACCTTCCATTAATATTAATAGAACCTTCCTTGTCGATTTTAGCAAATTGTGAAATTCACCCTTATAAAACCAACCTCAGGTTTTGGTACACTGGGAAGGCTTGTCACCAGCGGAAGCTTCTTGGGAGGATCTTCCTTCTTTTCGCCACATATTTCCATCGTTTATGCTTGAGGACAAGCACCGTATTTATAGGGAGGGTGGTGTTACGAACAAAAAAGTGGATAAATTCTCCAAGACGCTAGTTTATCAAAGTAGTGGTATGATTTCACAGAGTTAAAAGAGGAAAGAAGTTACAATTAGCAACTATCTCTCAACTCCTCAAAGATTTTACCCTTCCTTTAATTACTCCAGGATTTCAGATTTAGTAGGTTGGTCAATTCCTGGTATTTTTTATCAGTGCTTGTATGTCTCTTCTAATGGATAGCTATCTTGACGTCTTTAAGGGTATGTTTAGTTAGGAGTTTATTTGGTATGTTTAATTAGAAATTTATTAATAGAATAAAATATTATTCAATCGTTTAGAAGGAGAATTTGGAATGGAATGAATTCGAATGAGATGAAAAAGGAAAGTTTCATATTACATTTTATTTCATCCTAAATAGCAAAAACAAAAAACCTCCGATTTGAAAAGTTTAAGATAAAATGTAAAATAATAAACAACTTATACTATATTACATTATAAACCTTTCATCCAAACAATATTTCATTATATTACATTATGAACTCTTTCATCCCTCCCAAACAACAATTTTCTAATATTACATCTATTTACATTCCATTTCATTATAAACCATTTCGTTTCATTCTATTCCATTAAAAACATTTCGTCCAACCAACCATAGCCTAAATTGTAATGAGAGAAAAGAATAAAACAGTAAAAAATATATCTTCATAAACTAGTTTCATGAGATCAAAACCAAAGAGTGATTAAATAGCAAAAACCAGCAACAATCTATCAGCTTACTACTGCATATTCAAATTAGTCAAAAACATAAAAAAGGCTCTTTACAGCTTTGGTCAATAAAATAAATACCAGAACTGAGTTACTTCTAAAACTAAAAATTTGGCCTACTCCCACATTTTCAATAGCTACTGGCTATACAGATGCATGTAGATGTAGTTCCCCTCCCTATTGCTTATTTGAGAAATTGGTATCAGACAACTTTTTCTTGCAGATGAGCAGAATCTTATTCAGGCTTTAGAGAACTTCTGCCTTACTATACATTTTGCAAACTAAATTGACCAACCATTACCTCTGAGCTGTTGTTGGAGGCATTGGATATGCCATAGGACCCATGCTCATTGGTGCACCAGGAACCACTGCTCCGGGTACTGCCCCCGGCATTGCTCCAGGTATTGGAGCTCGGACTCCATAAGCCATGTGAGCTGGTGCAGGAAGATTCACAGGTGTACCAACAGCTGATACAAGGGGACCTCCAATTGGCTGGCCTATTGACGGGGGACCATACATGCCAACTCCTGGGGGTGCGGCTGGATGTTGAGGTTTTGATGCTTTGCCCGAAGAAGCCCCAGCAGCAGAACCATTTGTTTGGCCAGTTATCGGTCCTTGTGGAGTTGAAATATCTCCATTGTTAACACTGGTTATATCATGAATGCTGGAACGCCTCCTATCTTTGTTCATAGAGTTCAGACGAATGAAATACTTTTGGGCATGGCTTGCCACTTGGGTAGGTGTTCTTGTCACGACAAAGTTTCTGGATATACTTCGCCAATCTCCTTTCCCATACTTTTCCAACCCAAGAAGAAATAATCTGTTCACCATAGAACATAAAGGTCAATGCCACCAATAGAAATAGAGCTTATCAATATGAAGAAGAAAAGGGCGTCAAAGAAAACATGGATATGAAACAAGAGGGTGCAGGGAAAGAGATGCTTCAAAGACCAGGATGCAGCAACACTCCCAACAGTCTTACGAACTTTGTCAGGGCCCCAAAAGGATCAATTTAATCTATTGTTAAATTTTAATGGAACTTCCCAGAAGTGAACTGCCAAAATGGAAACTTGATCAATTTTTAATGGTGGTACCAATGAAGATCGTCACATTCTCACAAAAAGTTAGGAAGACAGTGCCAGGCACTGTAGTAATGGTCATGGATTCATGAAATGACAGATGCAGAACATCATTCTAGGGAATTAGTATTCAAAACAGATGGAACGTTTTCTAATATGAAGACAACAGAACTCAAAATCTTTTTATCTGTCTTCTGGTCATAACAAATGGGAAAAATAGGAAACATAAACTAAAAGGGAAGGATAACAATAAAGGGGTCTATAGGACCTCACTTCGAACCACAGGCTCTGGAATTGCATATCTACAAAAGCAATTCTACCTAACAGAGAAACCTGAAACTGAACTTATCTTAATTCATCCATTAATAAGGAAAATTGACAAAAAAGGAAAACAGTCTACCAGAGAAATAACACCAAACTAATTCCAACTGTGCATCAGTACATGACAAAACTCTCCAGACATTATTTGGCTAGTTATCATGCACATTACTCTTGTTGTAGCCAAATGGCATCATCACTAAGAAGTCTTTAAAAAAACCAAATTGCAGGATTATAATTACTTGCGACAATTTTACTTTGTGGATTCATTTCATTTTTCTTTCGCAAAATATAACCACAATGAATTAAAAGCACACACATTTCACAACTCAGATGTTTCCAGACATGAACTGTCCCCACCTAAAAGTGTTGTCTGATATAATAATAGCTAAAGTTGTTGAGAAGATCCATTCACCCTCCGGGCACAAAAGTTAAGGAAAGCAACTGTCTCAAAAGATAAAATATCTCCCTATGGAATTTCTCAAGTTGTAATCCTGAAATGCCATGAGCAAACCCAACCTGGATGGCTAACTAGGCACAGAAGATGAAATTCATGAAATTTGAACGAGTACCTAGAATGATAAAATGGTATCAACAGCACCACTGAATATACTTCACCAAGAAATAGAATAAATAGATGGCTCAAAACAAAAAGGGCATAACAAGAGTTTAGACAATGCCACGCACCCACAAAATCATGCTCCACCTGAAATTAACCAACTATATAAAACAGTAACATATAAGCATTGAAACAAAGTAGTGATATCATGATAATTTAAATGACCAACTTTCAAGAGGCACTAAGCATTTTAGTGCTCAATAACAGAAAAAAGGATATATTCAGAATCTCTCAAACCACTGAGTTTGATGAGTCAGGTTATAAAGTTATGAATCAAATTACTTAGCACTGATGAGATAGTTCCATTCCAAAAATAATATGGGCTCACACCTTTTAATTTTAACATTGATGGTTTGAAATTAAGAAAGAAAAAAAAAGTTTCAGCAACATATTGCTCTCAATGAACTTGAAATTTGTAAAAATGGCTACTTTCAGATTGTCACTCGTGCATTCTAATAGCAGATAACTTCTAATTAACAAAATCAAGGCCAAGGTGAATCATAAGAAGGAGATGGAGGGCTACCCTAAATCCAAGTTTACTAAGCAAAGCCAAAGGAAGAAAAGGGCATGCTCCATAAATAAAACAATATCGCTAAAAGTAGAGGCATGCATGTTGGTATAATTAGACTGGATAGTCTTAGTCGAGGTTTCCCTGACTGCCTTCATTCTTCAGTCTTCAGTGTTCAGTGCCATTAAGAATGAGAAGAGTTAGACACTGGTAGAAAAAGCCAGGCAATTAAAATGAAGAAGCACAACTTGGAGAGGAATGGAAACAAAAGCCTAAAAGAATGAAACAAAGGAAATCAACTCTTAACTAGTATTACTAGATCTTTTTGATGATTTTCCTTGAAATGGGGCATAATGGAGAAGTGGATCTTTGTTACTTGTACAAATGAACATGTACAAATGAACATCAGATAAAGTAGGTGGAGCCGAGTTCAAGTAAACAAAAAATCTACAAATTACACCAGAATGGATTTTAAGGAACACCAGTGGCAAAGTTGAGGTTATTGGACCAAAGACATGAACCAGTTAGAAAGTCCTAATCACATCGAATCTATAATCAGCAAAAAGTTTGGAACTTAAAGGGGAGCCATAGACAGTCAGCATTATATCTTGTTTAACCATAGATTTTCCAGGTTCTTGAATAGCTTACAAGCATACAAGTTTCCAAGGAAAACAATGCAACAAAGCATATGTTTTAACTGAGCTGCATAGCAGAAATACCAATTCACAAGTTCAAGATATGTATATAAGTATTCAAGACATATCCCCATATAGAGCCACCAAATATTACCATAGACCAATAATCTATCCATTTGATGGTTGGTTTACCATTAATTAGTAGCTCGTAAAACCATTTATTCTAACAATTATGATAGATAAAATGGGAGGATAGGAAATAACTATTAAAAACAAAAACAAACCACCGAGTCTAGTCCCATCAATAGACTAGTGAAAGCAAAACCATACTTAGCATATTGGTCTTAGATTTCCCATTCATATCAACAATAAACCGAGCTAGCTGTCCGCAGAACACCCATATCCTAATTCAACTACTATTTTGTGATTATTCTCTTGAAGCTAATTCTTCAAACTTCTGTGTTTCTGAGAAAACAATCTAGTATTTCATGATAGTTACTAAGCTTGCATAACCTCACACTGTCAGTACATCTTGTACAGATCAGATGAGCATGTATTTGAGATTAAAAACGAAGAAAACACGAAAATGTCAAGTGTCAGCATCGGGAAAAAGTATCCTTGAAACAGAGCCAAGGGAAAAAATTATTCTCAAAGATATTCCCAATTAACAAATCAATAAAAGAATCAAGATCATCTGTAGAATAAAACAGAGCTAAGTGAATCAGCAGAATGATGGGCCAACTGGCATTTCTACGCTTCTTTCAACATTAATGAACCTACAAATTTTTTTTACAAAAAGCTATAAGAGAATGAATGATGTATTAAATGAAGAAAAATACAACACTCTTTTCTTTTCCGTCGAAAAACAGACACGTGTAGTGACGTTTCCACAAATCCTAATCTACGGGGCAGTTTCATCACAGATTACTTTGATCATAAGTAGATTTCGCTGGAAGATCTGGCAGAAGGTAACAAAAAGTTTTAGCATGCTAGAAAAAAGATCTATCACATCACAGGCTTGGCTAAACTCAGGACTCACAAAATTAGAACTTCCAGAAGTAAACTTCATGATAGAGGAAAGATCTAGCGACAACTTCAAACAATGGATGTGACTGAATGCAAAAGCAAGAAATCAGAAACAACAGAAAAGAACTTACTCTTTAAAGTAAGTAGTCATCAAAACCATATGAGAATTTCAGTTTTTTTTTGCAGGTATCACCAATTAACACAATAAACAGCAACCAAACAATAAAACAGTAACGGCAATTAATAAATTACCTGTGCTCTTCCTCTGTCCAAGCAATACCTTTTCTGCGTTCCTGATCTGACCTTGAAGTCTTATTTCCATGATTGGAGTCACCGTTATGATGCCCTGAGTGGCCCCCTTTCTTGCCGGTTCCTTCATCACTGGCATGGCTAGTTGAACCTTCTTCATTATAGACAGGCAGAGGCACACAACCAGATTCAATCCGGTTAATGTCTTCGACCAGAAGGTCATAGTGATGTCTTATCTCTTCAACAGTTTTGCCTGGTACATCAGATGCAATTTTCTGCCAACGATCAGAATCATCTTCAGGATATGTTGCAAGGGCATTCTCAAATGCCTTATCTTGCTCTCCAGTCCACATAGAACTACAACCCACTTCGTCCACAGTCATCTAACCCTGTCTGAATCTACTACCAAGAAATTTCACTCACCAGAGAAGTATGAACAAGAGCTACCAAAAGTGTTCTGGGGTTTATATGTCAATCCCCAAAACCGAAGATTTTCTGAAATAATTATCGGAAAATGGATCTGAAATACTTTATATTTGCTACCACCAGAAACTGGACCGAGTGAAGACTCCGATTATGGAAAAACAGGATATGTCAGGGCTCTATGTAACAAGGAGGAGAAACCAAACAGCCGCCAGAAAATGCTAAGAAAGTTGAACCAGAGATCACTTCCAATAAAATCCACCAAAACCCAAGTGGAGTACGTAAATTAAATGGTGATTTACTCCCCTATTCAAAAGTTGGATTCTTGTGAATTGCTGACCTATTATTTGAACGAAAAAGCAACAAACTTTCAGTCAGACCATGAGAAATATCTGAAAATCTAGAGAAACAATAAATGGCCAATTAAAGCCCACATAAAATTACAAAGCAGAAATTAATGCTATGGCGGTGAATTTAATGGTTGAGAAATGGTAATTAGGGTTTTGGATAGTGAGATATGAAAGGGACAATGGAGAAAACTAGTAAAGAAGCCTACAAGAATTGAAAGCAGTATTTTACAGCTCCATTTCTAAATTCCAACAAGTACTACTCCGTGAAACCATTTCCCTATTTGATAGCAACAGTTTTAACAGCCGAGGCCCACCATGGTTCATCAAGCTACAGTCTTTCACTGTTAATAAAAATCTCAACTTTACAGCCTTTATTCCTTGTTTTGTTCTGACAACAAACCAAACACAAGAGATTACCATACATGTACATGTAGCACACAAACTCTTGAAACAACAACAAGAAGAAACCCAGATTAAAAAAAATTCATAAACTCAACTAGACCACCTTAAAAGCTAATTTGCCAATTTTAGAGTAAGAGGCTACACAAAAAATAAGAGTTTTGGTTTTTGGATGCCAACAGTAGAGGTTAGAAACCCCACTTGGCAATTCCTGGGAATAGACAACCTTTGCGTAAGTATGGACAACATTAACCCAAGAACTTCCAGTTTTTGTTTAACGTTTAAGACAATTCTAATCTCAGATTCCTTTCTATTTTCACTGTCAGAATCCAGTAACTGTTAAGAAATAAAGCAACTGATTACCAACTACTCGTAGTACTAGGCATTATAAGGACATTGACGGTTTAGCCAACACATAAAAAGTTTTCTTTGAAGACTTGTACTACAGTTTGACAAACTACAAAAGCAAGAAAGTGAAAATAACCTAACCTTGGCAGTGCAATACCGCTTCTAAGATTCTTCTCAATGCCACTCTAATTCTTTCTTTCTTAAATCAAAACTGGAGCTTTAAGATATCCAAAGGTTAACAAACCCACAAAACTAAGCAAAGAGAACACAAATCAAGAAATATGACCCCAATAAAAACAAAAATTGGGAGTATCCAGAAACCAATTAAGCCCAAAAACAAAAGGTTTCTGAGTTTATAAAAGCCAAAAAGGGAGCGAAATTTACAAGGGGAGCCATAGAAATTATGGATGATGTTGATGGATTATCCTGCCAAATATCAACAAAAGAGGTGGTCTCCTAAGCAGGATGGGTCAATTGGTCCCATCACAACAACAACAACGAGCAATAGCAACAACAACGATAACAACTACTTTCTCACGCAAGTAACGACAGCTAGGATTGAAAAAGGCTCGCCCCAAGTTGCCATACACTGGAATCTGCAATACCCATTAATATCTGACAAGATAATAAACTCCCAGAGAGAGAAAGAAGAAAAGGGCCAAAAAAAAAAACAAGTCCCTTTTTAAGAGAAAGAAAACGACTTGCCTTTTCCTTCCTCTCTCCTCTTTTTCTCCCTATCCAAATAGACAAAAAGAGAAGTTAATTGTCAGTGTAAAAATGTTTTTTTTTTATGCGCACATGGGAAAGATCAACCTTTCTCCTTTCTGCTAATCCACAGAGTAATGAAAATATCGAGGAAAGATTGAATCTTTGATTGGTGAGTGTTTTACCTCTCTTTTCAGTTGCTGATACTGTTAGACCAAAACAGAGTCAAATGGCAGTGTTCATAAATATATTTTTGATTATTTGGGGCAGGAAGACGGACTTGTCACTGATTTTGGGGCCGATCTTACATTCATTTCCTAAAGTTGGGGTTTTTTAAATCTGTTGATTTGATTATGCTTTTGCAAAGTTCGCTTTTTTCTTAATCCAAGTTATTTCATGTCCTAACTCAGCCCTATATGTAACTTGTCCTTTTAATTTCCTTGAATAAAATATTAATTGACAATATTAGTTAAATTCCCAAAAATTTTAATTTTCTTTTACAATAAACATGGAAAGTAATAGTTATTATTGCATACTTGATAGATTCTTATGTATATAATAATAATATGCAAATTATCTCATTTTTAAATACATATAACAATTTATAAATATATTTTAAATAAATTATTTTACATATCTAAATTTTAAAAATTAAAAATTTTATATTAAATTTTATGAGGCTTAACTCACTATCTTAATATTTAAATATTCTTAAAATTTGTGTTTACTTTAATTAGAATCTGAAAAATGTCAAAAAAATCAATGATTTAAAAATCAAACTAGAGGTTAAAACAGTAAGACAAGAGGTTTAAGATTTAAAAGTTTTAACTGTCATAGAACCGACTAAAGATTAAATAAAATTAAAAATATTACAAGAGATTCTAAGAATTTAAATTTAATTAAAAAATATATTATTAAATAAAAATTAATTGATTTATTTTAGTTTATAAGAAATTATTAATTTATTAAAGTTGACTAATTAATTAATAAATTTATCGATTTTTAACAACAAAACTTATCAAAATAAATAAAATAAAAAAATTAAAAATCGAACTAAAATATTGATAAACTCTAAATTTTTATAGTTAAATTAATCGAATATAATTGCAAAAGATTTAATTTTGCTTTTCAAGATGGAGGAGTCATAGTTGACATCCAAAGGTGGAAGCTTTTGTTTTGCAAAAGATTTCCCACTTCTTTCACTATCACAAGAACAAACAGAGTCAAGTTGCGCAATTATTGCATAGGAAGATTCATCAGCCAGACCAGGAAAAAATTTTTGCTCACTCCATAATCCCTAAAGAACCAAAAGTAGTTGTTCAAAAAGAACAGAACTTGTCGGAATTGGAGGTCTTGCGGCATTTGGGTTTCTGAATTTGTTGAATCATTTTAACCAAAGAATGCAATGCAATGAATGAAACTGAGGTTTCTGCTTCTTATCTTTGACGATGAGCTAAGCAAACCGGAATCAACAAAATTTCCAAATATAGTAAATTGTCACCCAGATGACAAAGTCCAGGTGCATTGTCCAAGTTGCAATAGCTTTTGTATCACCCAGTCATTACGGAAAAGACATGGCAAGTTGCCAAAATTCACAAGTCTCTTCTTGGAACGGATGAGATCCGCTGGCACAAATAAGAACGGGATAATTGGCACGGCAGAACTCATCCGCTCTTCTTTCTGCTTTGAGATAAGGGTGAGGAAAGTAAAGTTTAGGCAAATTAGGCACGGGCCTACACTTACTTTTTTATGGGCCAAGCTTAGATCGGATAACATACACACCAACCCAAAACGGCTCCACTTTCGGAGTTGAAATGTGCTGCAAATGCAAAGGGACATGTATATCTTAAGCATGTTCCAATTCTGAAATATCATGCTTTCCTTCACTAAACCAGGACTAAAGCCAACTATAAAGTTTAGGACAGGTTCAATACTGAGGCAGGCAGGCACTGGTTGCATGAATTTAAATCAAAAGCCCGATTTGTACGACTCCTCCAAATTCTCTCGAGCAGTACTTATATCCCATTTTCATGCACCAGAAATGGGATAAAGGTAGCTGATTTTTATTCAGAATCATTGTAAATTTCTTCATTTATCACAAAGCTCATCGGCTGATCTCAACTTAAGTCGGTGATGAAGGATTCCTGCAACTCCTCCAAATCCTCTGCAAAATTGGGAGCCTTCTTGTAATTTGTTGGTAACAAACTCGAGACTACAATTTTCCAATATCTCCTCAAAATTTCAGCTTAAAGCTCAAAAGCTTGGTTGAGACCATTTTCCCCGCCATGGCCATAGGGAGCGTCAACAAGATTCAATATATCTTGGCTTGCAGGCGAGAATCAAACATGTCAGACTGACTCAACTCAGTTTTGAAGTCAGCTGAACCAGCAAATATTAGCCCTGCAACATTAGTTTGACCGGTACTCGTACCCTACTAATAAGAAACAGTGACATAACGTAATCAACAGTAAATTTTGTTAGACATTTTTTATAATTAATTACGTTTTATCAATTTTTAATAGGATAAGTTATGTAAATTTAATCTGGATAAAGATAATAAAGTGACCCAATAAATGATCTAAGTTAATGGGTCGAAGTCCAGGAAGAAAATAGATCTCGATCAATATAGACCAGACCTATATCAGGCCTATAACAGGAAAGTTCGATGTGAAAATTATATAAATAAATTAAGATTTTCTACAGTTGCTCGTATCATTCGTAAGTATACTAATTCTCTAATCCGTTAAGAGAGCTTACGTTTTGAGAAAACTTTAGAAAGACATTAACCACATGCCGGTGAGAAGTTCTCGTGAAGGTTCGGTAAATTTGAGCTCGTTACGATCTTGAAAAGCTCCTCTGAACTTTTGATGGAACCAGAATCAGGTTTTTTTTTAATTTTGTAATATTGGACCTAAATAATTTGAGCACATACAAGCCTAAATGAGGTTCCATCCTAAAATCAATTAGTAATAGAAAGAGCAACTCACTAGGCTTATATGCATGCTTAATAACATATATTCTTTCTACGTGGAACAAACTCCTACTTATATTTTAACATATTTCGCATTTACTTCGTTTATTTTCTTTTTATGAACGATCCGGGATACGTGATAAGGTTAATGCTACTGTGTGACAAATTTATGCAAAACTTCTATTGGATTACCACTTAGGCTCTCTTTGGTTGAGGATTTCATAATAGAACGGGATAGAACATAACATACTTCCATCATTTAGAAGGAAGTTTTATAATGGAATGGAATGAGATGAGATAGAAGCGGAGGGCTTTATATTACATTCTGTTTCATCCTAAACAGTTAAAATAAAAAACCTCCGATTCGAGGAGTTTAGGATATAACGTAAGCTAATAAATATATACTATTTAATATACCCTCAATAATTTTTCGTAATACCAATTATTTCTCCTTACCCTAATAATAATCAACACAATACATCCATTGTGTTAGGCGTTGGCAGTCATTATAGCAGGGGAAGAGCAAGTCGCCGGCCAGCATTAGAGGAGTGTCTTCGCTGGTCAAGTCACAGGTAATTGAAAATACTTTTTTTCTTTGTTTTGCAAGTCATTTTTGTTAGAGTACTCTCGACAAATGGGTACGTCAAAGTTTGGAACTGTAAGGTGGGTGCTTGAAGAAATCTCATGCTAGGAAATTGAACTGAACTAGAAAGGAAATGAATAGAAATTGGTAATAGTGGGTTAAGAGAAAAGTGCTTTACGAGATTTTGGGAACATTGAAACTGGTGTTTCAAGATCAAGTTTTTTATTAGGAAAATTTGTGATCTTCTACTCATTGTTTGCGCTGCGTCAATTATCCAAGAAACAAGAGAAAGGGACGTCGAAGCAGGACAATATGAGAATGGGGTTTATGTAGCTGTAAACCCCAACCCTTTCTTTTCATCTGTAGGTAATGCAAACGTTTCTGCATCCTTAACATCAAACTCCTCAGTCTTTCTTTGCGCACCACTGATTATTACATATTCACTATTTTTTGGATTTGTCTGAATGACAATCACATTTTTGTAGTATGCAAATTTCATGGTAAAGTTCCATACCTTTGTTGAATAATAATTTCCCACTTGCTTTTTCTCTGCATTAAACTGAACCCCCTTAGCAATCATAATTAGATGCGTTTTGTTTTGGGTGAGGAGATTGTAGTTTATTTGTTTTGGTTCACTTTACATATGGGTTCACACATATGGGTTTACCCATTGTTCACTTTACACCGAAGTGAACATTATCTATTTTGGCTCACTTTACATATGGGTTGAGCTGCTAAAAATGTCAATTATATAATTTGAACGACACATACATATAGGTCAATACTGTTGTATACTCTTGTGGGTGCATTCAACATAATGTAATATAATGATCCACTCATTTTACTGTATCTTACTCATTTTATATGTTGTGTTGTCTGAATTTTGGATGTTTTTTAATCGTCACTGTCTTCTTTCTTTTTGTTTTCCTATTACTTTGCTTAACATTTTAGTGGGGGAATGATTCAGATGAAGCTTCCCTTGCGTTGCTTCTTATTGCTTTTATAACACCATATATAAATGGACATATCTATGTCATATTTGTTATATTTTGATATTCACAATCTAAAAACTACTCCTAATTTTACTTTTTAGACATGAACGGTGAAGGTAATCGAATGAATAATCAAAAACAAAAATTGATTCGCATACATCAATTAACGCTTGTTCATGTTGCTTGTCTTGTGATTTATTGGTGGGTGTTATATAAGAGACGTGCGAAAGACAAACTTCAAATGCTTACATCATCAAAGAGATTGCAATTAAGGGAGAGTTGTTAGTAATGTGCCCTAGGCCAATGGTCATATGTGACTTTTGTACTGACATTCTGACTTATTAATAATATATTATGAGGTATTCTTTTATATATGCATGTATATTGTTTATGTAATGTGATTTACATTCTATGAATAGTATTAAGCTTATGTCATCAAGTATGTGACTTGATAGTAAAACCGTAAGCATTATAATACTATTCTAAACTGTCCCTGGTCGATCATAATTGGTGGAACAATAATAAATTAAGGCTAGTATGTGTTTTGATTGATGATCAAGTTTTACTTATCATAGATATGAGTTATCAAATCAGATACATAGATATATGTTAGAGAACATATATTGGACCGACCCACAGAAAGAACACTACATAGTTTCATGTCATTAGTGATTCTCAATATGGTTTGATTTTAGTACTTTGACCTGAAGTCATCATGGTTCCCTACATGAGGAATTCAGTGTTTTGATATTAGATTAAGTTATCTTTAACGGATAACAAGTAGTCTTATGTTGGACATTAAATGAATCATACGGAGGGATGTGAATGACGTAGATAGGATTTGTACC
>JANQAP020000068.1:1548205-1564768 GCA_026874005.2 Erythroxylum coriaceum
CTTTTGTCCATGAAGAAACCAACTAGTGTAGCTTCCCAAGTCTTTGCTCCTTCCTGTAAAATGTCTAGGCTAGGAGCGACCATTAGCTGCCCTTCAAATTCCACCGGAGGGCTAAAGACCAGTTAGGAATCCGAGTCATCTCCCACGACCTATTTCCAGGTTCTTCTAGTGCCTTCTGCCTTATTTCCAGCAACAGTAGCTGTATGCCTCTTAGGACCCGCTTCTGAGGAAGATTGAGGAATGATTTTTGCATTAGGAAGAGAGGGGGAGAGGGGGGCTGTAGTATTGGAATGGGAGGGGATGATAGATTTGGGGTTAGGGTTAGGGTTAGGGTTAGGGTTAGGGTTGGGATGAGAGTTAGGAAATGTGGATGACAAAGGTGGAAAGTCTGAGTTCATATTTGTGTTTGCAGGTCAGATCTGGGACTGTCAAGAAGCAAGGAAGGAATGCCACGAAGAAGAGAGTACAGGGAAGGGTGTGAAAAGAAAATGGGTAGGGAAGGGAAGTTGCAGAGGGAAATGGTATGGGAAGGGAGTTGGGACAAAGAGTGTGTCTCTAGTTACAGGTTGGAGAAGGGTGGTGGAGATAGCTGAGAGGAAAGGGAAGGAAGGGGGGTGGTGATGGAGATTCAACACAGAAGCTTTAACCCATCAGAGTATTTCTTTTTTCTTTGATCTTTCACTAAGTCAAGGACTACCAAAGATGCTACAAATTGGTGATGCTTTTGGTGGGATTATTTCAAGGTACATTTTAAGTAGCAAAAGTAATTGTCTTTATCCTACACTCTCTGCAATTGCCACAAGTTGCTAATTGCTGCAACTTGTAGCTATTTAGTTCATATTCATCATAGAGAACTTGAGGCTTAGGTTTTTGTATCATTAATGATCCTTCAACTTTGAACATTTGAAATACATTTAAGAGTGTACAGAAACACAAATTTGCACATGTTATATTGCATTCTGACTTGAATTTATAGTTGTCAATCACAACATTCTATTTATTGATCATACTAGAGCTAGGACGTGCTAAAAATTTCTTTTAAACGAAACTGAAGAAATGCAAATTGCTCCTTTTTTTTGACTAATTCATTTTGAAAGCACTTTAAGTGGTATGATTATGTTGCAAATTCCTCCACTTCCTTACTCCTATCTTAAGGTAAAAACGTTAGAGATTCCTTTGGCTTCTATTTTGATTTGGCATTTGTAAAACTCCCGTATATGAAACTTTTCCAATTCTAACTTGTCAATATGAGGTTCTTTCCTTTCTTAAATCAACAAGACTTATAATGATAAATACTTGCTTCAATTAATAGATTGGCCTAAAGGTGGATATTTAATCACTGATTCACCAATGCCTCGTGGATAAATAGTTATCGGAGGTCCAAATATTACTCTTAGGTATTTCAAGAACGAAGAGCAAACAAAAGAAGTGTACAAGGTAAAAATCTAGTTTGTCCTTTTTCAATTTGTGGAACCACCTACTGTAACAAAACATTTCTATCTACAAAAAAGTTAAACATTCCTCGTGTGTTTTGCCTTTTTAAAAGGTTGACGAGAGGGGGATGAGGTGGTTCTACACAAGTGATATAGGGCAGTTTCATGTTGATGGCTGTCTTGAGATAATTAAGCAAGAAGGATATAGTGAAGCTTAAACGTTAGGAATATGTCTTCTTAGGAAAGGTAAAAAGGGTTATAACTTCCATATTTGTGATTTGAGTTTCTTAGGATTAATGGTTCTCTTACAGATTGAGGTTGCTCTTATTGTGAGTCCCTATATTGACAATGTAATGTTGCATGCGGACCCATTCTATAGTTACTGTGTAGCCCTCATTGTGGCTACATAACCAGCTTTGGTAGAATGGGCTTCAAAACAGGGAATCACCTTCTCAGATTTCGCAGACTTGTGTGATAAACAAGAAACAATCAAGGAAGTGAGAGCGTCACTAGTGAAGGTATGCTTTCTTGAATATGACTTTGGTTATCCCACAACTTTAAAAAGGTTGCTTGCTTTTACTGATCATCTATCTTTCCTTCCATTAATCTTCTTGTAAATTGTCAAGAGTCTTGATGTTTTCTTCTTGGAACATTACGAAAGCATACTGCTTTCTGAAATCCTTCACCCCAACATCTCTGCCATGCAAAAGCGTGAATGGATAAGAGAAAGACAATCATCTTTAGTAGTTATTATTTATTTTATTAACCTGCAGGCAGCCAAGCAGGCACGCCTGAATAAGTTTGAGATTCCTACAAAGATTAAGTTGTTTCCCACTCCATGGACTCCTGAATCAGGGTTAGTTACTGCTGCTCGTAAAATCAAGAGAGGCCATTAGGAAGGCTTTCTCAGGAGACCTTTCTAAATTATATGAATGATGAGTATGAGGAAAACAAAAATCCTACCTTTGTTATGATGATACCAAGAATTACTGTTGAAAGAATGCTTATTTTTCTTTTCTTAATAGTGTAATATGATACCTCTCCTCACCTGCATTTTGTTTGGAATTTTCATTCCTCTCTGTAGTACCTTAAATCATGTCTTTTCTTGAAACAATTTTAGCTTTATAATTTGATTTTGAATTTTTGCATTCTGGATATCATTTTAAGCGGTAAAGCGATTAGAGAAAGTTTAACAACAAAAATCTGGTCACTGAATTTCAATAATTTTTGTTAGCTTGTTTGTGAACCAATGTAGGTAGCAATTTAGCGTTTGTTCTATACAACATGATATTTAACTAAGCATATACTGAAATTAATGAGATGAATTTGTGATATGCATGAGTAACACAAACCAAAAAGTAGGAACGACAATAGGTTAAAGCTCTCGAGCCTGATATCGAAAAATTTTATTAAAAAAAGTTCTTTAAGCATCAGTTGTGGCTAACCCAAAAGGGAGGAGGCAAAAGACTAATTTGAGAATGGGATTGGCAAGGAGGAGACCCACAAATATCACATCCAATAAGGTGAACTTGTGCTTGAAGCCAGCCAAACTGGAAACAAACCCCTCTTTTTCCTATGTGCTCTTTAGTTTGTTTGTTTCAATCACTTTTTGAGGAGACTTTTATGATGTTTCATGTGCCACTCTCTATCTCCGTTTATTCCTCAACACTAGTAATAAATACATGCTATTGAACTCTTTGTGTAATACATTAATAAAGTATTTACTGATTTTGGTATCATTATTTGGTTTAAATCAATTTATCAAATCATCGTTGAGAAGCAGAGCTACTTGAATTACATATATTATCTCAAAACAAAAATTATTTCAAGTTTTCCAGGGTCTGATTGTCAATAAAACAATTTATGAAAGTATTGTGATGGCTTAAAACAAATCGTTTTTCAGTGATAGATAATAATAAAGCAGTAGATGATAAAAGAATCATCTTTTTATGGTTTAGATATGAAGTGGGAGTTGCAAATTTTGACTCTAGACTAAAAGTCCTATTCCACAGTACCCAACCTCAAGTGCTCTTGATAGGTTGACGTTGTGCTTTAAATATATAAAAAAAATATTCTTTAATTGTTTGTATATATTTCTATATAAATAAAAATATGAATAAATTATTTTTAAATATAAATCACATAGAATAAAATAAAATAAAATTTAATATAATAAAATTTATTAAATAATTAATATTAATATTTTTATATAATTAATAATAAATTGTATATTAATAAATAATACATTTTTAATTGGACATAATTTCTGTTTGAAAATCATAGCGTTAAAACCTTTCAATAACTATTTTAATATAAGGTGTATAATAGTCATTTATTATACATTACATTATATTCCATCTATCTTTCAAACAGCATTTCACTATATTATATTATGAACCTTTTTATTCTTACCAAATAATTTTTCGCTATAGTATATTTCATTTTATTATAAATAGTTCCGCTCTGTTTCATTACATTTTATTTTATTTTATTAATTAACATCAAATCAAATAGACGGTTATTGATCCAAAGAGAGTGAAACCAAATTCATCGTCAGATTCCAGGAACTCATTTAATGCTTCTGCAAAACTTGCTGTCACTTAACTGCGATGTCGGTTGAAGTATTCCTGCAAAACAATATCAGAGATAGCTCCAACAAAAAAAGTTCTGATGAGATGGTTAGTTCCTGTGTAAATTAGCACTTCGTTCGGTTCAACTTTTGTTACTGTTATTGGAATTCAGATTAACTTTTTACTATATTATATTTTATTTTATTATAAACTATTTTACTCCACGTTATTATATTTTATTTCATTCCATTAATTAACATCCAACCAAACATTCTTAATAATCCAAAGAGAGTGAAACCAAATTTGTCGTCAGATTCTGGGAACTCATTCAATGCTTCTGCAAAACTTGCTGTCACAGAACTGCGACGTCGGTTGAAGTATCCCTGCAAAACAATATCGGAGATAGCTCCAGCGAAAAAAGTTCTGATGCTTAGTTCCTGTGTAAATTAGCACTCCGTTCAGATTGGTTTTTGTTACTGTGATTGGAACTCAGATCATCAGAATCGGTTTCTCTATTGTTAAAACCATGAAAAGAACAAAACCATCGAAACCGAGCAGTCTAATGCAGTTGGCAAGCGTCTATTAAATACCCATCAATCCAAACATGTAAAAAGTAAAAATTTAGTGAAAGTAGAATTATTACAAAAATAAAGAGATTGGATTGATTCTACTACTTAATATTTTAAAAATTGGCTCAACTAGTAAAATAAAAAATTTAAATATTAAAATTACTAAAGCCGAATTAAAAAAAGATACTCTTAAATAAAAATTAATATTTATTTTATCAAAATCGGTTAATTTACAAAAATTAATTAGTAATTAATAAATTAATTATTTTTTAATAATAAGAGTTATTAAAATAAATTAAACTGAAAAATTAACCGATTTAATTTTCCATAATTTTGTGTTTTGAAAATTTAAAATTGCTGGTTTTTTATTATTTTCAAAAATTAAATAAAAATTATTTTATTAACTTTATTTATTTATAAAAAGAAGTTTAATAGATAAATTTATAATTTTACAAGATTGAAATAGAAAAAGTACAAGAAGAATAATATAAATTATTTAATTTATAATTAATTGATAATTTAAATTTTAATTTATATAGTAATAAAAGGAATGAAAATACAAAATAAAATAAAAAAACCAATTTATATTAAAACATAGAAAAATTAACAAAATAAAGAGAAAAGAACCAATAATAAATTATGATTATTATATCCATAATAATAAAATTATTTATAATTATAAATTGATTAAATAATTAACAAAAACTTGTTTTCTTAAACCCATTCACAACTGGGACAGTCCCAATAGGTCAAGACTTCCTTCTGTCCTTCTCCCTTTTTTAGCAGTGTCAATCTCTTCACGTCACATTAGTCTTCTCTGTATATAAAGAATCCATGGTTGGTCTCTTTGTTTCTATTCTAGATCTCTGTTTGTGTTAAATCCTAAAATGGGCAAAGCTTCCATTGTCATATACATCACCATAGCAGTTCTAGTTCTCTTGCTCATTTCCCACACTCCCAAGAAGCCCACCACCAAACTCCACCCTCGTCTCAGGTTCCGCTCCTCCTCCTTCAACTTCTCTGATCCTAACCCTCTCCACCGCCCCCACAAGCCGGTCCCTTTCGACCCTCTTGTCGCCGACATCGAGCGCCGCCGCGAGGACAAGCAACGGGAGAGGCAGTACATTGAACAGGCCCACCCGGAGCTCCTCGTCAACAGCTCTTCGTCGTCTCCTGGTCACGAGTCTCATTATGAATGGGAGGATTTTATGGACGCTGAGGATTACTTGAATGATGAGGAGAAATTTAATGTGACTAATAGGTTTGTGTCTCTCCCGTCGCATATGTTGTGAATTGGAAGGTTTTATGAATTGGGTGGTCCTTTCTATTCTTTGATGGGTAATGGGTTGGTTGCCTTCTATAGACAAAGTTCGGTGGACTTATATATGGGTAGTTGTATCTGGTTTTGAGAATGTCACTTGTTTTTATTTAAATGTGATTGTTCAGTTACCATCCTGTTCACTAATTGTAGTACTTCATTTATGATCTGTTCGCAAGATTTGGGTACTTGAATATATAATTCAGCCCATAAGCACAAAGTTGATATTTGAATTTTGGTTTTGTAAGTCATTTGTGCTGCTGTATTTATGGCCACGTATGAATATTTGCAGTGGTGAATTACTCGTGCCCGCATTCATTAGGGGGAATGAATTTAAGGATAAGAATTGATGATAGTATGGTGTGGGTTTTCATGTTAGTGTATATGACGGATGTGCTTGTTTGCGCACTAGGTTGGAGGTGATAAATACTATCTTTTTGTTATTGGCGGTAATAGATTTATTGTGAATGATTATTCGCCTATTTGATTGTTAGTGTGCCCCCTTATGCTTAAGTAAAGATGGTAACTTGGAAAACTTATTCACTTTGGATCCATGGATCAAACCAAATAACGTGATTGTATTTCACACATGATAATATTTTATTTACAAGATGTGCATATGATGCCAGGCTGTTGTTGCTTTTTCCGAAGATTGATGTTGACCCATCTGATGGTTATGTGAGTGAGCACGAGTTGACTGAGTGGCACTGGAATCAAGCCTTGAAGGAAGTTTTGCATAGGACTGAAAGAGAGATGGATATTCATGATAAAAATCATGATGGATTTGTTTCATTCACCGAGTATGAGCCACCCAGTTGGGCTCAGAGTTCAGGTCAACGTCGAAGCTCAATCATTACATTTATTTGCAGTTCATATTGTTTATATTTGAATAATTGGGTAACTTTGACAATATGAATTGATGCTATTCCTTTCATGCTTTGATTCTCTCATAAGACTTTCATTTTCAACCATAGAAAACTTCTGCTGACAATTCCTTTCCAGTTGACATTTTCAAGAGAACGCTATTTAAGGAAGTAACATTGTGTGCTCTATTTGAGGGGAAATTAAAATCTTAGATAGTATATGCTTCTAAATAACCATGTGATTAGAAGCTAGTGCATTTATAACTTGGAGATCGTACCTTTTAGGGTAAGTTTCACAACTGTATATGAAACAGTATAGACTTTGTTGCTGGGATATGCCAGAAAAGGAATACTTTAAGTGAAACAAAATTGGACACTATTGAACAGACCAAGCTTTCAAGATTGTCAAAAATTATAATCTGGGTATATATGGGCCTCTGACAATATCTACTTGATAATCTGGGCAAGCTCTCTATCGTGTTTTTGGTCAATAAGGAGATTATTATAAGTTAGGGGAAGGCCGCGTATATTTGGACCTCTCTAAACTTCGTGTATCAGCAGGACTTCTACTGAGATGTTGTTATTGTTGTTGTAAGGAGATTATTATAAGTGATGCAATGAAAAGGTTTTGTTGACCTTCTAGTCAAAATTCAAACCAGAAAAACTTGCCCGGACTTTTTATTTGATCTTGTACTAATGTGCAATTTACCAACGTTACATGTTGAAAGACCATTTTCTTTCTTTGTACTATTTCCCTTCATTTTAATATCCTCATCTTTTCTCCTGATACGTGTTTTTATTGTGCATCCGTGTAATATAATGTTTATGTATCAAAGAAGTGAACTATGATGTTTAATCTGGTTGCTTTAACTGATTCTGTTTCTTTGAAACATAGATACAAATCCTTTGGGCCATGACATGGGCTGGTGGAAAGAAGAACATTTCAATGCATCAGATATTGATGGAGATGGCCTTTTGAATATAAAGGAGTTTAATGAGTGAGTTTTGATTTGATTACCAATTCATCATGCTCTATTTACCGGAGGGAACAGTTTGTTGTTTTGAATCTGTTGATCAACCATATCATGCTTATTGTACTGTATGATGCTTTAGTTTTCTGCATCCGGCCGACACCAAGAACCCCAAGCTCCTTCAATGGCTGTGCAAGGAGGAAGTGAGGTACACTTATTACTTTAGTCTTAGTTTGTACTGTCTTTCTACCTTCATTGTTTGAATGACCTTTGGAAATCTGCTTTTGGCGGAAAAGGGTTAGCCCACAATTTGGAATTTGCCTAGTGAATATTCTACATCATCATGATTCCAAAAACATTATGGATGAAATTTAAGTTGGAAAGAGAGGAAATTAAGAAGAGAAATAACAAGAATGCTATACTTATTTCTTGCTTGTAGTTTTATTGGGTTCAGTTATATTTTCTTTTTTTCCTTCATAATTTTGCATTTTAATATGTATTCCTTGAGCTGCTCAGGTAACTGATTGCCAATTTCATTGTTCTCTTTAGGGAAAGGGATTCAGATAGAGATGGGAAGATTAACTTCAAAGAATTTTTTCATGGACTCTTTGACTTGGTTAAGAATTATGATGAGGAAAGCCATAATGCTTCTGTGTCTGATGGCCCAATGGAAGCCCCAGCTAAGGTGTTGTTTGATGAGATAGACAAAGATGGTGACGGGTAGTTGTTAGAGCTTATAAATAATATTTTATCAATTTTTTATTGAACTTACAATTTAGATAGACATTTGACTTGGCCTTGCGGCCTTGCCCTTTACAGATACCTGGATGACACAGAATTGCTACCTATAATTGGAAAGCTTCATCCATCAGAGCGTTACTATGCAAAACAACAGGCAGATTACATTATATCACAGGTACATTTTTTACTGCAGAGTTCTATTCAGATAAATAGAAGGTGTTACAATTGTAAATAACTGGATATGCATGTCAGGATAGAAAATATATGAGACAGTTTTTCTCTAAACCATGATGAGGGCACTGCAAAGTGATGTATTCAATGTAAAAGCTGCCATCAGATATCATCATGGTTGTTGCTCTTTGTTATAGAACAATGATTATGCAGGGAAGCATTGTCCTTCTGTAGCCAATGAAATCTTCTTCATAAATTTGGATTTCATGTGGATCATCAAACTATCCTTGATTTGTAGGAACAGTCTAGCTAAGAAACTTGGTTTCGTTGTAACTTAGTGGTGTTGCACTAAACAGTATATGCATCTAAATAGTTATTGGGATTGGTGCATCTTTATGTTGCTCCATTCCCATTTGTATGCCATATTATATCCTATGTGCTTATTGTCAGCCCTGGTAGTAAAAGTTAAATTCTGATGACGTTAATTGGTTGAATGATTGCACAATCTCACTGTAAGGAGATGAGCAGTATAGCATGATGTTTAAATTGGTAGTCTGGCTTGGTTCTTAATGATTGCCACTAAGCTTTAAGGTTAAATGAGGAATAACTTTCCCTTTATTGCAATCTCTATCCTCGTTTGAACCCGAGACCTGAAAGTTGAATTCCATGTTGTCTACAGTTGCATGTAATTAAGAAATAAGTGGCATTTGATCTGCATTGCACGATAATGAAACATCAATATTCTTTAAGTTAAAAATTTATTGTCAAATTTTCTCACTAACCAAAGTTCTCTCTGAGCTGAGTAGCTGACTCTGGGTGATACATTTTGTTGACCAGAATTTTACCTCTTTAACAGGTTAAAGTGTTGTCTAAAATTGTTTGCAGGCAGACACAGATCAGGATGGACGTTTATCACTTTCAGAGATGATTGGGAACCCATACGTATTTTATAGTGCAGTTTTTAGTGAAGAGGACGACGAAGATGACTATGGCTTACACGATGAGTTCCGCTGATTTCAACAAGGTAATGGCAATCATACCTTCTATTCTATTTGCAACATACATACTTGTGGAACCAACAAGTTTGCTAACAGAATTAACGGTGAGGTCAACATATGATCTTTGGTTTGCTATTTGTAGTTGTTATGACACTGAACAATACTTGGGACGAATTTTTTGACCACCAATGTTCTCCATATTTGCAGAGCAGGATACAGAGGGAAGAACTGCAGCAGGATTCAAATTATTTTTAGCTAAGAATTGAAAGCATTTTGTACAATTGTTTTAGAGATTGTGTTCTTACAAGTGTTGTTGGGGATTATGCTTGCTCCAAAAGGATTGGAACAGCAGGTTGCTGTTGTCTGGCTATTCATTTGTATTATACGAAACATGGTTCAACTTCAATCGTGCAACCTCAAATCAAAATTCATACATCTCACGATTGCAGCAGATCAAAAAAGCCCATTCTGTAGCTAAATGAAAAATCCGCATACAGATGTAGATCTCAATTGCACAAACAAATAGTAAAAAATACACATCCTCGCTTGACATTAAAATTACCAATGTGGTCAAAATCATTATTTTCTCGGTGATGGCATAAAGCGATATTTGCGGTTCCTGTTCTTCGGCTTCCGATTCCTCCGTGTCTCCTTAGGTAGACTCTTCCACTCTATCTAACCAAAATGGACGTTTGCGTTGGTGTCCTCTAGTGTAAACTTTATCTCGATTGAAACATAATCTTCCTGCGCGGCGGTCATCCATCTCAACAAGAGTGAAAATAAGGGTATGCAACCAACATGCACGGTTTCAACCCGGCATCCTTTCCCATAGCAAGTTCTCAGATAGGTATAATCCAACCTCAGATTGACTAATGATTCATCTTACAAACAAATGTATTACAATCATGTATGGTGTCTGGTGCTGGGGAATGTGTCTGTATGTAACATTTCATTTATGGCTGACAATATTTTTTTCTGCTCTCTGTATTCAACATCAGTATTGGGAATGAAGCAATTTTTACGAGCTGTTTACAACAAAAACTATGGTACAATATTTAGATAAAAAGACAAAATGTAACTTGGTCAAACTTGGCTGCTAAAATGGTTTCAATCAAGAGTTCCTGCAACAAGTAAGAACGCAGTCTTCCAGAAACTGTGTGAGCTGAGTAGTATACAGTTTTGGGTCGTTTCTAAAATGATCTACATGAGGCGTGGACACGAAATTGCAAGCCCTGACCTCAAGTCCAGCTTTCCGCTGTTCCTCTATGAATGATTCAACGGATCCAGCAGGAATGACTCTATCTGCAGAGCTATAAATATACAGCTGCGGACATCTTGGTTGTCTTGATGATAAAACATTTAGCACATCAGAAAGCCTCCTGCAATGAGTTAAGATTAATCTTTAGATAAGATCCACAATAGCAGATCTCAATGGCACCGTGAAAGATAGTAATGAAATGAAGGATTTAGAATGTCTGGTTATAGAGTTGACGTTTCAGTGAGAGTGTAATACCTATTTACAGAAGGAAGATTTAAAACAACCCCAAAGAACTTCTTAAGAATGAATAATAAAGCTGCTTCAGTTACTGCAGGTTTAGGTTCAACCGTTGTTCTAATACCAAGTGATGGTTCTGCATTGGATTCATCTGACTTTGAATGCATCTTTGCAGCAACACTGCTCTTTTTCAGAAAAGCAGCGCTGAAACCTGAAGCCCAGACCTGAAATGAAACCAAGGTCCATAAGAACTCAAAAGCCTGAACAAAGTAGAAAATGGGAACAAGGAGTACACCTACTCAAATAAAATTGATAAAAGCAAAAATATTATAAAAGTTAACAAGCAATGGATAGCCACTAATATATAGCTAAGTGCAAAACGAAAGTAAGACCAAAAAAAGATATGCGCGTTTCATGGTGCCTGAGTACATGTAAGATGCCACTGGCAATGGCTGGGTGGCATCATAATATATTGATCTAATAGAGAACTGCTTAACCATTCTGAATAGTTAAAGAGTATCTGGTTACCTGAGGGTCAGGAATAGCAACAGGTGCAGAATCCACAATGCAACCCCCGATCCTTCCGAACAAAGAAGGATCCTGCTTCTGTAGCTTCTCCAGTATAACCCCGTATCTGTGATAATCAGAATCAAAACAAGAAAACAAGCTTAAAACAGTTATACGAAGAATAGATAAAAGCAGCCTGTTATTGAGCGTGATAATATTGTTTGAGCACCAGGAATAGATATACATAGAGACGTAGATAGGACAAGGAATTTACGTTAACCAGCCGGTGTTGCTGAAAGTGTGGAAAACCAATTTCTTTTGATGCTCTTCTTCCAACCAATTAGCCAGATGTTCCACAAGCAATTCTATGTCCTGTTCGGCTTTCCGACCAACTTGGTAACTAAGAATCTCAGCCATTGGAAAAGTGAAGGTAATGGCATGAAACCCTCTTGATGTATACCACTCAGCATATTTCTTTAGATGTTTCTGCTTTGATCCTAACCATCCTAGTAAAACCACCAGAGTCCTAGACTTTTCTGACGAACAGTTAGAAGCGCCAGTGATGTCAAAAGCATTTGGTTCAGGCAAATGCCTTATGTACAATACATCTGGTGAAGAGGTCGTGACGTTATGCTTAAATCTAATAGGTTTTGGTCCTTTGGACAATTCTGCGGATTGATACAAATTTATTAGAAGAGGCGAATAAGCAACAGAACAACCTAAAGGAATTGTACCAAAAGAGGGGTTTCTTATAGTAAATGGGAAGTTGACATTAGGAACGGGTACACTAACTCTAGTAACCAAGGACAAGTTTGCCAGCATAGAAACGGATATGTAAGAAACCCGTGAAAAGTTTGGTTCTTGAACCGAATTAGACAATGAGGAATGTGAATGTCCGGAGGTGGAACAACCGTCCAACAATTGAAGAGACCAGCGTTTATCAGAAAAGTCAGTAGAAAGTGAAGCCACGGTAACAATGGCAGCAGCAACTACAGGTCGTTGAAGGATTCCGGACAGGGAACCCATGTTGGAGGCGCAAGAGAGAATCTGTCATAAGAGATATAAAATACAAGGGAATTCGGCGACAACCCAGATGGCCAAAAATTGAAAGAAAAAGTCACCTGCAGCAAAGGTAAAAACAAGTTTCAAAATACGACCAATTCATAAGAATGAAGAGCATGAAATTGGGTTGGCTTTTGTTTCTCCCAATATAAAAAGGAAAACAACCTGAGACAATACAAAGCCCACGATCACGATGAAAACACACAAACAGGTTGCATTGGATATCAGTGAGTGTTCAGCATTTAGCTTCCTAAGAAAGTCGGGCTGTCAAACTTCCCAAAATTTGACAGCCCGACCAACTGACCAGGAGAGTTCTTCCTTCAGGCGTCAACTCAACTGTCCTTTTAAACCAACTGCATACCTGCCAACAACCACGACAACCAATAAATCCATGTCATGTTGTGAAAAGTTTTGACCATTTTCTTTCACTACGACCATTAAAAAACAAAGGAAAGAAACGAATAAAAAAAGAGGACACGGAGCTGTATACATTTGAGTTTACAAACCAAAACTTAAATAAAGGAGCAATCAAATTTCAAAATTTTTTCTAAAATCTTGCTTTTGTTTCTGGGGTAACTTTGGTGACGGTGACTGATTGGCACAGTTTGCGTTTTCCGACATTCTCGGAGCCCACACTTTTTTTTTTTAATTACATTAGGTATTCTAATTTAGTCGGACTAATCCTAAACTTCTAAGACCCCACCTCAAGAACCCTAGAGGATGTAAATCTGGAACCCCAAAATCTTTCAGGTTCTTAGGTAATCTGTACACTTCTGCGCATAAGGAGTCGTCACATACTTGATTGGTCAACTATTGATTGATCGCCGGTTTCGGAGCCCCACACTTTTGACTTGGCGTCATGTAAAGTAATGAAGTGTGAGACTGATTTGCCCCCGAGGTCTGCGGTCATAATAACGGAGAAATTGGAGCAGCAAGCTTGAGCCTGGAGAGGGTAGAATCGGGAAACTGCATTAACAGAAGACAATCACGCGATAATTGAAAGCCTTAGCTTACAGGGTTCAACATGAGTCAACCCGGATCAACCGACTCAGTTTTCGTTCAATTTCAAAACTTGTTCGGGTTCAGTAATGAAGTCGAATTTCTTGGAATTGGGAACAACATTGAATGAGAATGGGAGTCCCGAAATTGAGGATATTGTGAACTGAAGAGGCGATGATACCAGTAAGAAATCAGGAATTACAACGATGGAATCAAGAGATAACGTGGACGAAAAAGAAGAGAAGAGAACTGACCAAAAGAGTAGATTCGGAACGGAAAATGCAGATTGTACCGCGAACCGTTTCTTCTTTCTTCTTCTACTCTTCTTGCTTCGGCTCCTTTTCAAATTAGATAGATGAAGAAAAAGTTATGGAGAACGTATATATATATATAGAAAGATTGGTGTGGGGGGAAGAATAAATGGAAAATTGTTTTTAGAAAATTCTTTAAATTTTTAATAACTTTTTAAATAATCTTTTATTAATTAAAGTAAAATTGCATATTATTATTATTTTTAAATTTTACATATTAGCGAAATATATATATAAGTGAAAATTCCAAGGCGGCTGCTTTAGTCGAGAATATTGTAGAAGGAATGAAAAGGAAAAAAGATGTGGAGAAAGTATCAAATTCATGAATGAGGAACCTAACCTAAGATAGTGGACCACTAGACCATATTAAGATTATATTCTTCTTTTATTTATCATTTTTAATGAGTGAATTGATTCCAATAATTTGTCCAAATTACATATATTATTTGTTATTGCATGTATTTAAATATTTATTTGAAGAATAATAATTATTTTTCTCATTATAAATAAATAATTATCTTTTAGGTGAGTATTGTTTATATTATATGTTGTGGTACTTAAAATTTAAGTTGAATTAAGAATGCATTGATTAGTTTTTTAATGAATAAATACTATATATTTAGATTGTACTAAAAGGTGAGTGGAATTATTATTATTAGCTTATGATAATGTTGTAATTCTTTTATCTTTATTTAATTTTAAAACATAGAATAATAAACTATATATAAATACTCTCACAACAATAGAGCTTTAAATCTTTGTATTATCGCTGGCGATGGTAACGGACCAAACCAGGATCGAGTCAGTTTCAACTCTACCAAGTCAGAAGTAGCATCCTTTGAGGTGGATGAGATTTAATATAACAAGGTTGGAACACTGTAACTTACATAAATGTGTGGATAAGATTTAATATAACATGATAGAAACACCATAACTGAAACAGAAGATCTAATCCCAAATTAAGGAGCTTTAACTCCACCTTCAAAGAATTTAAGAAAAGAGAGATTTTGAAGATGTTATATTATATTCTTATTCTTAAATTGACACAATTGTAAGTAACTCATTGTTCAAGTTGTATATTAGATTCTTATTCTAAAATTGAAACAATTTAATTAATATGCTAGTTATTCAAGCCACATCTTAGATTCTTATTCTTAAATTGACACATTTTAATATACTCATTAAAGTTAAGTAACGCTTGCATTTAGAATTTGTTGTTATAAGAGTTGATTATTTATAAAAATAATTATAATTTATTTTAATTAAGAATAATTTCGATATCATAATAAAATGAAACCTAACTTAAAAAAAAGTCTAGACTTCATATAATTTGAGAGAAACTTCTAACTTTTTTTCCCTTTTTGTGGGAGAAATAGATTAGTAAGTTTAGAGCAATTATCTTATTTTTAAAAATATTTATTGTGGTAGAATTAGAAAAAGATTTTATCTAATTTAATGGGATTTTGACCGCTACCGAACTGATTTGACCATTTTTAAATTAAAAACTTTGAACTAGTCAATTATTTGATTTGATTTTTTTATTTTTGATTAGATTTAATTTAATAACCTTTGTTTTTAAAATTCGAACAATTTATGAATTAATTGGTCAATTTTTATAAATTAATTGATTTTTATAAATTAAAATAAATTGGTTAATTTTATTTAATAGTCTCCTTTTTTAATTAACCTTTAAATTTTTCAATAAGTAAGAATAATCTTCTTTAATTATTTTTAATTCTTTAATTTTATTTAATCTTTAACTAATTTTGTAACAGTATAATATCGATTGAATCTTTTAAACTTTAAAACTCTTATCTTATTAGTTTAACTTTTGGTCTAAATATTAATTTTGACTTATTTCCCCGACTTTTGGAAAATAGCGCTGTTCGTGACGAATAATACCCATTTTTTCTTCACGGAGCTATTGGGAAAAGAATGCCCTCCACTAAAAGATGATACTTTTGGACTTTTACTTTCCCCCTTTTGAAGGGAAGCTTGAATCTGTAAGATTGCTTGCGTGAGTTATAGGCTTTCATTGCATTTAGGAAAAAGCAAAAAGCATCAAGTTCTTTATGTTTTCTACGACAAGAAAAGGAAAAAAGTAAGTGGGAAAGGAGATAGGAAGGTAGGAATCACGTCAATGTTTCTAATTTAAGCTGCCTTAATGTATTACAACTCAAAACTATTATGGCAAAGTTTTAACTTAGTTGATCAGTGCTGAGATCATGTTTCAATGTTAGAAGACAAGCTTCAATACACAAGGCTTTCATTGCATTTTTTCTTCATGGCCACAACCGGACCGCGTGGAAAGCCCATAAGAAAAGCTGAGCAGACTCGGAAGGTCAAAGACGCTCCTAAGGTCTTAGAACAGCTACTTTGGCAATATTAAACACAAAGTCTAGGGACTGGTGTCCTGACACCTACCACGTTCACTTTCACTTCGCAGGTTTGAGTTTTCACATTTTTCTCTTTCTTCCGAAAATGGCTGAAGCACAGAAGAACGTAGTGATGTTCCCGTTCATGGCACAGGGTCACATGATCCCTTTCCTTGCTTT
>JANQAP020000068.1:1590157-1609868 GCA_026874005.2 Erythroxylum coriaceum
AGTGAGTTCTAAAAGTCATATGATATATATATTAAGCATATGACTTTTAGAACTCACTTTTATTATATATATATATATATATATATAAAAGTAAGTTCTAAAAGTCATATGCTTAATAACCTTTGTCTTCTTTATACAGAGTAAGACAGTGTCATAACTTGGATTGATTCGAGTTAGCTTAGCTTATGTACCAAAAATGAGAAGAATTGAGGCAAATGTATATATACTTTAAAGGTGATTAAGCATAAACATCATTATTTCTGTTAATAATTATTAAGAGAACTTTCTTAATACTGATAAAAGATCTATAATATATCTTTCCATGTTCCTAAGCATCACAAATTAGACATTTTGTCATATGATATGTTTATCAAATATGATGATTACTTATTAACATACTATGGGTGTCATTAAAATCATCTTCTGAAGTCATGAAAAGAAAAAGGAAATCATGGTCACTTGTAAATAACGAAATACAGATTGAAAGCGAAAGCCAGTTAGATACTGTTTAACTAAAGAAAAACTTTAGCTGCATTGACAATTCATTACTCATTAACCATACTCCAAGGTTCATAATGGAAAGAAATATACAACATTTCTAACCCCCTAGATGTATAATGATTTGGTGGTGAATATTTACTCAGCATCATCAGTCACTTACTGCATGAATACCATTCCTTGCCACAAAACTGGAGTCATTGGAAACTAAGAATTATACCATTAGAGAACCTGAATCTCAAAAAGCTAGAAAGCTGTAAGAAAGAAGGTAAAGAGGTGTCATTTGAAAGTAGGAAAAGAGCTCAAATTTCTAGGATTATCATACAAGCAACAAGTGAATAGTTGATATCTATAATTGTTTACTCATCAGATCAAGATATCCTGACCCTATTTTCCTGTTTCCATACATCAAATATACAGCCACACACTAGCTGTGAATCTGAATTCTTTTTCAGTAATTATCAATCACTCAGAAATGAGGAAAAAAGAACTAACGCAACAAATGTCTAATTGTCATCCTTTACTTTGAAAAGATAGATTCAATCTCATAAAGGAAATTTTCAATAAAAGTTAGTATTCTCAAATTTCCTAGTTTTGTCATCACAAAAGAAGCATGTTACCTTTAGTCAACTGCTTTCACAAAAGTATGCAAGTCTTCAACCAACGACAATGAAAAGACTAAAGCAACATGTCTAACAACTAAGCTAAAGGAATAATATTATGCATTGAACATTGTAATCAAGTTCAGCACCTAATAACTACAATAGTACATAAAACCTATTCATGACAGAGGAAAATGGAACATGGACTGATTAAATAATCAAAGTTTGATTGTCATGACAATAAAAGCATGTAGATCATATACGAATTTTATAGTAGTTATTGGAATTACCTGTAAATGGCATGGACTCTAGGTTTTTAAGTCCTTTAAGCCCCAGCAAGTCCTTAATGTTACTTTCACATAGAGTTCGCGATTAAGCTCGCACCTAAGTAACACCAGTACAATATTCTAGGCAGCATATCTTTTCTGATATTTGCATCACTACAACTTGCATTTGAAGTCTATACATTTAAGAAGTCTTTGCTGAAGACGTTGGTGGGGAAAAAGCAATAAAGGTTACTGCTGATGTTAAAGCTACCGTTATGGGTGAGAAGAACACAGTGGATGAACTACCAGTTAACCCTAATGACAATTCCAAGGGTATTGATCAGATTGCAAATATTTGTCCTCTTTTTGATGATGATCCTCTTGTTGGGAAATTTTTAACAGCTACTAAAAGGAAATCCAACAGGAGCAAAGGGAAGGGCTCTAAAAATAAAATCTTTTAAATTATGAAAATCATCGCATGGAATGTGAGGGGGATCAACTGCCCTCAAAAGCTTTCAGCTTTAAGAGATTTTGTCTATAACACAAAACCATGGATTTTTGCTTTTTTTGAAACTAAAATAAGACTTGAGAATTTTGATCTTTTGAATAAACTGGGTTATAGATGGAAGTTTATCTCCAACCATCAAGCCCATAGGTATGGGAGAATCATTATTGGATATGATCTTACTTTGGTGGATGTCCACGTTTTTGTCATAGAGATGCAAGCTGTTCACCTGAAATGTAAATTCCTTCAGGTAAATGTTGATATCTTTTCCTCTTTTATATATGGTGCTAATCAAGTTTTCCAGAGGAAACTTTTATAGGAAAGCTTATTAAGTTCCAGAAGATTGTCAATGGACCATGGCTTCTCTGTGGAGACTTCAATTCTACCTTATATAGAACTGAAGTTGAAGTAAATTACAATATGAGAAACTTCTCAACTGACTTTAATGACTGTGTGGCTAAACTTGAAATCTTTCACTAAAGTCTCAGGGTCACTTCTACACCTGGAGTAACAAACAGATTGGAATAGGGGCTTTGAGGAAAAAACTGGATCAGATATTGGTGAACAAAGCTTGGATTACACAGTTTCCTAATAGTATATCTACTTTTCTTGACCCATTATTCTCAGATCATATGCCTATGCAAATTGAGAATCTCCTTCAAAACCAGTGTAGAAGAGGTCCTTTCAGGTTTAACAATCCGTTGATTGATGATGATGGGTTTTCCGAGGCTCTCCAAAAAGGTTACAATTGAAGGAACATAGCAATTTGTTTGTATGCAAAAGCTTAAAGCTATCAAAAGGGAGATGAAAGACCTAATGAGTAGAAGATCTTCATCCACACAGCAAGCAGTTGCCAAAGCTAGGGAAGATCTGGAAGCTATACAACATAAGCTTGATTTGGATCCTACAAATTCTATCTTATTGAGTACCAAGAAGACTCTTTTGATGTCTTATTTATCAAAATCCAGGTATCATGATAGCCTTATGGAACAATGGGCCAAAGTTAGTTGGCTAAAAGATGGTGAAAGGTGCTCAAAATTCTTTTTTAACTCCATTTTAGCCAGGAGCAATGCAAATAGAATCTTCTCCCTTAAGTTATAAGATGGAGAGGAAATTTCTCAGCAAAAAGACTTTCTAAAGGAAGCAAAGAGATTCTTTAAGAGTTTCTATGGCTGTTCTCGAACTCAAACTACTACTACCCCTCTTTACTCAGTTATACATAATAAGATCTTTTAGGAGCAAGCTGCAACACTCATTAGACCAGTGGAGGAGAAAGAAATAGAAAAGGTATTGTTTCAAATGCATCCTAATAAATCTCCTGGACCTGATGGATTTAATAGTTACTTCTTTCAAAAGACATGGCAGGAAACTGGTCCTATGGTTAAAAGAGCGATTTTGGAATTCTTCTCTAGGGGTGTTTTACTAAAGGAGATCAATAAAACTCATATATATTTGATTCCCAAATCCTCTTGTTCTTCTTCATTAGATGACTATAGGCCTATTGCATGCACCAGCCTATTGCATGCACCAACTTCCTTTACAAAGTTATTTCTAAAATCTTAGCAAATAGGCTGAAATTAGTCCTGGATTCTTTGATCTTTGATAATCAAAATGCCTTCTTACATGGTAGAAGAATTGGGGACAATATTTCTGTTGTCCAAGAACTGATGAAAGGGTATCAAAGGAAGAATAGCCCCCCTAATTGTATCATAAAAGTGAATTTTAAGAAAGCTTTTGATCATATGGAATGGGATTTTATCCTTCAGACCTTACGAATTTTGGGTTTCCCTAATGAGTTTGTCAGCCGGGTTAAGGCTTATATCACCACTCCAACTTACTATATTCTAGTTAATGGTACCCCAACTGATATCTTTAAGAGTGCAAGAGGTTTGAGACAAGGTGATCCCATCTCCCCATATCTCTTCATCATATGCATAGAAGTCCTAAGTCAGTTGATCCAACAGAAGGTGGGTAATAGAAAGGACTATAGATTTCATAGTAAATGCAAGAGACTGGGGCTTATCAACTTATGTTTTGCAGATGATCTATTGCTTTTCTTCAAGGCCCATGGTAAATCTATTGAATTACTCATGTAGAAACTGTCTTTATTTAAAGACCTTTCAGGTTTGGAGATTAACCTTTCAAAAAGTCATTTCATTCTAGCTGCTAGTGCTACTATGATGGAAAATAGTATCTCCACAATCACAGGAATGACTATGACTCTAGCTCCTTTGACTTATCTGGGTCTACCCATTACTATAAAAAGAATTCAATTCTCTGAATGCTTTCCCTTGATAGAAAAAAAGACAGAGGAGATTGGGTATGTGGTCAAATAAGGTCCTCTCTTTTGGTGGGAGATTGCAGCTCATCAAATCCGTCCTAAATTTCCTTCATGTTTACTGATCCTCCAACATAGCACTAGCTAAAGGTGTTATCAAAACCATTGAGATGCTTTTTAGAAGATTTCTGTGGGGAAACTTAAATTCGGACAGTCACTTTGCTAAGGTTAAATGGTTAGAAGTTTGCAAAAGGAGGGAAGAAGGGGGATGAGGATTGATTCCTATTGCCACTTTTAATAGATCAGCATTGATAAAAAATCTATGGAATATCCTATTGGAAAAGAAATCTTTTTGGATCTGATGGTTTCATAGCTATATCCTGAAAGGATCTAGCCTTTGGTCTCTTCCTATAAAACCTTTCTTCTCTTGGCCCTTGATCCAACTCTTGAAGCTAAGACCTATCTTAGAACCTTTGGTGTCTTGTTGGTGAAAAGGCCTATTTATGGTTTGATAATTAGACAAGTAAAGACCCCCTAATTAGATCTCCCCAAGCTCTTTAGTTTTGGAATGGATTTCCTATCAATACGAAAGTTAACTCCATCTTGCTAAGGGGCCAATGGAACATTCCATCGGAATTGCAATACCTCACTCTTAACTACCAACCAAACCTAGTTAAAGAGGATATATTCCAATGTCTCAACATGTCTCCAAACACCTTCAACATTGCAAGATTCAAAAAGTGGCAAAATCGGAACAACTCAAGGAAGATATGGTTTCCTATCATTTGGCATAAGTCACTCATGCCTAGCTACTCCATTCTTCTATGGCTTACCGTGCTTAACAAGTTAAGCACAATGGACAGAATGCATTTCATTACTACCGATCCTATCTGTGTTATATGTGAGATAGAGGAAGAATCAAGGAATCACCTTTTCCTTCATTGTCCCTTTTCCCAGTTTATAAGGGAAAAGATTCAGGAATTGTGTTGCAGGTACAACCTTCACAGAAGCACTTGGTTGGCTTCTGAAGCTGAACCATACTCCTAGATGCAACGAACATAGTTATGTCATCTCCTTCGCCTCCTCCGTCAAGGAGATTTGGTGAGAGAGAAACAACAGACGATTGCAAAATATTGCTCGTCCCAGCAAGGAGATTCTCTACTCTCTAATCAGTGGAATCAGATGAAACTACTATATTCTATTAGATCAGAAAGAGTTTGCCCAAATCTAGCTTCATTATGGAGAATCAATTAATTATCATGCAGAAAGGGCTATCTAACGTTTGAAAGAGTAGATCGTAAACTTTGCATGAAGGTACCTGCCTTTAGATGTGGCTGCTGACTCTAAGCACTATGAGAACAACTCTTATCAAAGAGATGAGAGGACACCAAGAGGAGACCTTGAAATTACCCTTTGTATATAGCTTCGCATTCGGCTCAAAGATTGCCAGACATCCACCCTAATTTGTAGGGTTGGGTGAATGGAGTAAGACACGATTTGCGCTTACCCCATTTTTGTCAAACGATTTGATTTGTTTACACCTTACTTTATCTTAAGAAGCTTAGTTTCTGAAACATTGTCGTTGTGGTTTGCTCAAATGCTCTTGATTAAACGTTGTCGTCCCTTTATCTATTTGTTATCCTTGTACTTGTATTGACTTATTATTCTTATTACTATTCTTTAACTTGTCAAAAAAAAAAAAACAATTAGAACACAAAGGGAAGTTCACCACAGCGCATAATATGCACATCACCTTGAAATCAACTGCCGGTATCATTTAATAGGATTTAAACCAGAGATTGTAACAAGCACAATATTCTATCGTAGCTTTAATGCTTTAGCTAATAATAAACAACGAAGACCCCAATCTTTAAGGAGCATCAATATTTTATCATCCACTAACTACATCAATGTAAAAGGAAATACAAAGGAACAAAAGATTTGAGCTCAATCAAAACTTTCAATCACCAAATTCAATGCCGAAGAGCTGAAAATCTTGAGAACTATTCTTACTAGATAGACCTACTTCATCCATTTCTAAATGGATATGTGTTCTATCAATAAATACCATACATGCCACGATGCTATCATTACCAACGACAAGAGAACAGTTCTCATATAAACCATCTTTTGGTGGTAGATTCAATAAACAAGACTTTGGAGCAGAAACCTTCCATCTACTGCTAGTAACATTACAGTCTTTCTGGTCTTTCAGCATCAACATGAGACGATGTTTACGACCTAGAAGTTCTGATACATATTTAGTATCACCTACCGCTAAAGCATGTCGCACACGAGTAGATGAAACTTGTCCCCTCTCTTTTAAATCACTCAAGTCCATATTTCTGGGATCATGATTCTTGTCCATCACAGAGTTTACGATATATGCCCCCAAGTCGTACTCCTCACATAGCCTTACTAGCTCTGATGCATCCCCAGCAGCTTTATATCCAAATCGATAGTTTTCCCCTGTAACCACATCATTGTTGCTATCAGTAAAACAATTGGTAGTTATTAGTGCTTCATTAGTAAAAACGTTAGCAACAAATGCTTGTTCTTACCAGCCACAACTCCACAAACTCTGAAGTCCTTGGCTAATTTCTCAACAAACTGGCGTGGGGTTAGATGTCGAACACTTGAAAACTCAATTTGGAATTCTGCTGGAGCTATATCACCACAATATGAGGCCCAGGAGGAAAGAACCCTGCTCCGGTCACATTTGGCAACTACAGGAGCCCTGCTTGGGGAGAATATCATACATCGTCATTCACTATGCACATTATAAGAATTAATGCAGTATGTAATGCCAGAACTGCATTATCCATTACTAGAATTACATGATTTTTATGTATGAACATAATGTTTAACATGGAGAGAATTGCTAAACGGAAAAACCAAGATTGCCAAATACAAAGATGATGGAAGACCACGCTCTGAGAGATTAGTGTACTTCCAAAGCTCTCAATTTCACTATTTTTTCAAATGTTTATTTCAATTTCTGAGAGCTAAAATATTTTCAGCAAGCCTCAAATAAAGAATAAGCCTGACATGTTCGTCATGCTTCAAATTATATTAAAATTTAAAACCGAGATCCATAATAAGTTCAAAAGTCTGGGATGATGACTCAACAGAGATTGCTCCAAAAATTTCCGGACTACGGTTTAATCAAGAATCCATAGAAATCACTGTTCATGTTGTAGAACAATTAGTTGTAAAACAGCAACCAACTGCACATACGAAACAATCAGTATACTTATAAACTATGTGGTAAAAAGAAGCAAATATTAAGCCATCAAAATTTCTAATATATCAAAAACATAAGCACCAAATTAATGGTAATCATTACCTAGGCTCCCATCCAAGAACTTCTGCCATTCCCACAAATGATAAAAGGAATGGAGTTCCAACCTTGGATGCCTGAATTGCAAGTTCTCGATGACCAATGTGAAGTGCATCAAACTTTCCAAGTGCAACTACACCTCCTGCAAGAATTTTCAACAAAGCAATCAACAGCTGAAGTACTTTAAAATGGCCAATAGACTAAAACAGGCATAAATTCAGAGTCAAACTGCAGCAGAAACTTTATACAGTTGGTTTAAATAAGTATATGGCAATAGTCAAAACTGTTAGATCCTAAATGATGACATTCCATATACTCATAACTGGTAGACCCTAAATGATGACATTTTAAGAAAAAACAATTACGACAGTAAGATTTACTAATCAAGCTTAAAAGATGGACAATTTCTGAGAAGTAAAAGTTCAGAAAATTGAGGGAAACGAGCCACCCAATTCTTTTCAGAAACCATGCAGTTTGAAACTCGCGATAAATATTAGTAATTGAAATCATACTGAGATCCTGGCATTTTACACTACCAGACCATATTAAAAAAGTGTTATTAATACATCATACGCATTGGTAAAGACAATTCCACACTTCAAGACTCTCAGTCAATCCCTCTTAATATTAATCAGTCCTTGGTTTATATATATGTTTGCACGAAGAACAAAACAGAGAAAGTCGATTATATGTGTTTTACTTTCTGGATTTTCTTTATATCCTCTGTGTTATGATTAGTAATTGGAAGCCGAAAGGGAAAGCATACCTCTTTACCAAATTTCCTAATCCTATTCTCCTATTGGCCACTTAGTTCACATAACTAGGAAGGAATAATCTTCGCAGATACCAACCGTATTACTCTTTATACTTGAACTTATATAGTACATTGTGTTAACAATATCAAGCAAAACAACCATATCAATTTCGTTTTTAACTCATTTCTTACTTTTTTACAAGTTGCAGGCCACCCTTCAGTTGCATCTTAAAGGTCAAAACTTTTGGTTAATTCTGCACCAATTGATAAAATAACCTCCTAAAACATCACCAAGCTAATGCTGTACTATACAGAAAAAGTAAGCAAAAAGTTTCTATTGTTTGAAGATTAAAATTAAAACGAACTAAAAGAACACATAACGGGAAAGGAAAGCAATAAAAGAAAGGAAGAAACCTGCAACTGAGGGGTGTTCGTCAGCAAAAAGCTCTCGACTTTCTTCTTGTTGGCTTCAAGCAAATGCCGGAAAAATTAGACACTAAAAACTGCCAATAACAGAAACAAAATCGATAGCATAAAGGACAGCTAAAAACAAAAAACCTGAAACAATCAGAAAGGATTGGAGTTTCTCCAGGGGGCTTGGACCGAAGACTGGAACAGCAAAGCGTTCTATGCTGCAGTTGATGATCAGTCGAGGAAGATTTCTTCAAAATGAAAGAAGAGAGCTGCACAATTCTGGCGCCAAGCCCTAGGACTTGGTGGTGAGAACGGCGGTTAGTGCGGTGGTTACACTCTCGTAAGTGGAGCGAGGCAATACGAGAGCCACCGGCCAACATTATCGGTTTCTTTGTTTCTAACTTCTCTTGTTAGTATTATATTACTGACTTTTCTTCACTTTTTACTAATTTGGTCTTTCATTGGGTCATTCTTTGTAGATTAATCTAAAATTAAATTCTGAGCTTATTATATTGTAAACTTTTTTCAAAAATTATTATTATTGTAAAAAAAATAGTTATCATAATTAGATTATTATAAACAACAAAGATTTTTTTAACCAAAATAAATAAATTACTAATTTAAGGGATAACTAATTTTATTAAATTAGTTATCTCTTAAATTAATTTTACTAATAATAAATATTAGTAATTTTATTAAATTAGTTATCCCTTAAACAAACATAGCAAGACAATACATTTCTTATATTTTATTTATAAGAAAATATTTATTGATTATTTTTATATCTATAAAATATAAGTACTTTATAGATAGTAAGTAAGTTTGTTACCTTGAAATTCATAATACTTTATACACAGTAAAATGGTTTGTTAAACTTGAAATTCAGAGAAACTAATTTTTTTAATAAATGGATTTCTTTGTAATAATTAAGTTTATTTTTAGTGCCTTCACTTCTACAATTAATAAAATAATTATTAATAATAAATGAAATAATAACTGATAATTTTTAAAATTTTAAACAAAAGACTAAATTCAATAAAATTTAACTTTTTTAAAAAAGATATATTACATTATTAAATCGGACGAATTAAGCATTCCTTATTCAAGTCTTTTGAATTATACATTTAATAATTAATATTACAAAATTTTAAACCAAAAAAATTTAATTACGTTAACATTAAATTTTTTTTACTCAATATCATTATAAAGGATTTTTTCTTCATTCGTTAGACTTAACACTATTACTGGATTATTAATAAATTGTTTATAATTCATATTTTTATAATTTCATTAATTAATAATAAAATAGAATAATTTATTTACAAAATAATAATATAAATAAAACATAGGAAATTAATTATCTTATTTATTAATATTAGAAAATAATAAATAAATTATCATATAAATTTTATTATTATACATTATATACGATAAATTAATATTTATTAATTAGAAATAATTAAAAATTGATAATACAAATATAATAAATTAATAAATTTGTGAAGTGTGTCTTCGGCCGACATGAGAGTTGTTAACTTGTTATTGAAGTTTCGAGTGCTTTGTCTGTCTCCTGAAAACACAGGCCAACTAAACAAATAATGAATAAGAGGAAACAATAGATAGATTTAACTTTCTACCATTGAAGAAGAAGAAAACAGGATGGGAAGAAGAAGAAATGTAGTAGATGAGAAAATCTTTCTCATTACATTAAAACGAGTACAAAAGGTTCAATATATACAAAAAAACTAAGCACGAAAATTGTGTGCTTGTAAAAATAAAAAAATGCAGCTCATTATTTACACCTCATCATGAAGAATGATTTAGAATATGTACACCTAAACAACGAATAACAAAATTAACTACCATGAGAGAGAAAGTGATAAAAAAATGCTGATGAGACTTCATATTTCAACAGCCCCTCCTCAAGTTAAGGCCTAGTAACAATCACAAAGGCCTAACTTGGAAACTAACTTGTTAAACAATGGAGCACTAAGAACCTTTGTGAAAGAATTTGCCAATTGCTGAGATGAAGAAATCTTTTTCGGTGAAATGAAGCCTAGCTTGAATTGTTCCCTCACAATGTGACAATAAATATCTAAATGTTTAGTTCTTTCATGGAAAACTGGATTGGCTATTATATGTAATACAGCCTGACCATCACAGTGAAGAGGTATAGGAATTGATTCTAGAATTTGAAAGTCTCTCAAGATATATGATATCCATTGCAATTCACATACCGTTGATACCATGGATCTGTACTCTGCTTCAGCTGAAGATTTGGACACTGTGGTTTGCTTCTTTGTTTTCTAGCTAACAAGAGAATTTCCCAAAAAAATGCAGTATCCTGTTAATGATTTTCTACTATCAATACAGGAGCCCCTATCTGCATCACAGAAAGCTCCTAGTCTCAACGAAATTATTTGCTGGAAAATACAATCCTAAGGAAGGACTGTTTTTGATGTATCTCAAAACATGCAGAGCATTTTTCAAATGAAGCTGCCGAGGATCATGAACATATTGGCTGAGTTGTTGTGTAGCATGAGCCAAATCAGTTCTTATATATCCCAAATAGAGTAATCTTCCCACTAACTGTCGGTATGAATAAGGATCTTCTAATTTTGGACCATCATCAATACTCATCTTGTGCCCCTTCATTAATGGTGTAGCAGTAGGTTTACTTCCCATCAACCCTGCATCTTGAATCAAGTCTAAAGCATATTTCCTTTGGTTAACATAAATAGCATTTTCAGATCTTGTGATTTCTAAACCAAGGAAGTATTTTGCATGTTGAAGATCTTTGATGGTAAATTTATCATCCAAAAAAGATTTTACGCTACAATCTCTCCTTCGGAATTTCCTGTAATCAAAACATCATCCACATACATTAGTAAAGCTAGAAATGTATTGGATTTAGAAAGGATAAAAAGACAATTATCATGACATGATTGCTTAAAACCATACTCTTGCAATTTTGATGTCATTTCTGTGTTCCATTGCCTAGAGGCTTGTTTGAGTCCATATAATGATTTCCTTAATTTGCAAACTTGAGTTGGTTTAACCTTGTCATATCCTTCTGATAATGCCATAAAAACTTCTTCATCTAAACAACCATGCAAGAATGCATTGTTAATATCAAGTTGGTGTAGACTCCATGACTTTGATGCGGCAATGATAAAGAAAATTCTAACAGTCACTACCTTAGCCACAGGTGAAAAACTCTCATGAAAATCTACCCCTTCAACTTGATTGTAGCCTTTTGCTACCAATCTTGCTTTGAATCTGTCAACTCTCCCATTTTCCTTTAATTTCACTTTGAATACCCACTTGCATCCTATAGGCTTCTTGTTTACTGGTAACTCAATGATTTCCTAGGTTTTGTTTTTTTTTTAAGCCTCAATCTCTTCATTCATAGTTTTCTCCTATCTTGGATTGACCTTTGCTTCCTGGTATGATCTTGGCTCCTGGACTTCAGAAAAATTTGCAACAAAACATATATGTGCATTTGATAAGTGTTTTGGTACAATGTATGGGTAGATATAAGGAGTGTATTTGGTTAGTTTATTGACATATAGGGGTTTTTGGCAACTTGATATACCATGCTCAATGTTTGACACATAGTCATTCTTCCAATTTGGAGGTTTTCTCAATCTTGTACTATATCTAATAGGAGCTGTTTCAGGTGTAGCTGTAAGTGTAGGTAAGGTTGAATTACTGGTTTACAGCTGATCATCATCATTCTTGGATTCTGCTTGTATATGCTCAATAGGATTATCACATATAACATCCTCCTCCATGGATTCATTTGGGTTATTAGGTATGATAGGTAAAGGAATTTGATTGTTTGAGGCCATAATGACATAATCTTCCTTGGTTGTAAAAGGATAAATATGTTCATAAAATGTAACATCTCTAGAAACAATCATTTTGTTGTTATCTAGATCATAAAGCTTGAAACAATTTTGTCCTGGTGAATGCCCCAAGAAAACACTCCTAAAGGCTCTCTGAGAAAACTCATCTTTGTGAGGTAAGGCATTTGTTGCAAAACATAGACACTAAAACATTTGAGGTTATCATAGGAAGGTTTTTTTTGTGTGCAGAATCTCATAGAGAGTTTTCCAATTTAGGATAGCTGTAGGTAGTCTGTTTAAAAGAAAAATGGCATGTAAAATGGTTTCCTCCCAGAATTTTATTGAAATGCTAGACTGAAACATCAAGGATCTTGCTAATTGGAGTATGGATCTATGCCTCCTTTCTACTATCCTATTTTGCTGAGGTGTGTAAACACATGTTTTTTCATGTATAACCCCAAACTCACTAAGAATCTGCTGACATTTCCCCCCCATAAACTCTAATCCATTATCAGTTCTAAGTTTCTTGACTGACTTCACAAATTGATTATTGGCCATGACAATAAAATTCTTAAAAATGGATGTAGTTTGACTCTTATTTTTCATCAAAAATGTCCATGTATATCTACTTAGATCATCTACAACAGTGAGGAAATAATGTGCTCCTATCATGCTAGGATGTTTATACGGTCCTCATATGTCAACATGAATTAATTCAAGAATATCATTGACATTACTACTGCTTTGTGAAAAGGGCAGTCTGGTTTGTTTTGTAAGAGGACAAGTACTGCAATCAACAGAAAGATCAATCTGTTTAATAAAAGGTAAATGTTTAAGTACAATGTCTGAAGGATGCCCCAATCTTTGATGCCATGTAGGAATACTGATATCAACTACATTATTTAAGCAACAAACATTTGCTCTACTAGGTACTAGATTGAGAAAATTGCAATATCTATGGATAACTTCTAGTGCATATGAACTGGAATTAAGTATGTATAGGTTTCCCTTCAACTTCCCCACTCCAAGGACTCTATTAGTCTTCAGGTCCTGAAAAATGCAAAATTTTGGGTAAACACTACAGCACAAGAATTCCCTTTCATCCAATTTACTTACTGACAGTAGATTGTGTCTAAAACCAGGAATGTACAGAACACTTTTCAACTTAACATTATCATGTAGAATCACATCACCATATGACTTGACTTGTTTAATAGTTCCCTCAGGTAAATGAAAAAGAATTTTTCTGGTTAAGGGTTTTTGTGAGGTGAATGAATGTTTAAATGCACATGTATGGTTAGTTGCACCAGTGTCCACAATCCATTCATCTTTAAGTTCATCAGATATAGGTTCCAGGACAGATTACCTGCAAAGTTTGAAATCTGAGCAAAATTTACTTGTTCTGCCGTTGCCACCTGCTTCCCTTTCAGAATCTTGGCAATCTCTTACTGAAGCATCTCTGTGACAGCAGGTGACCACTGCATCATTGATTCTTTCATATCATTATTGGGATTATCCTCAAAAGGATTATTGATCATATTAACTTGTCCCTTTGCAGCTGCAGCTCTATCCTTCTTCAATTGTTTATACCAATCTGGGTACCCATGAAGTTTAAAAAAGTATCCTTGGAATGTCCTCCTCCCTTGCAATAATTACAGCTTCTATCATCCTTCTTCTGTAATTCCTTTTTCTTATAAGAAATATTTCTGTTAGCATCAGCTCTAGATCGAATCCCTTTAACCATCATAGCACTCACTTCAGTATTATCTGAAAAATTTGTTTGTACATTCTTCTGTTTTTCTACCCTCAAAATCATTTAGTAAGCCTTATTAACTGAAGGCATAGGTTCCAGAACTAAAATCTAGTTCATAACATTATCATAACTTTCATTTAACCCATAAGAAATTGAATGAGTTTAGTCTGAGATATAATGTCTAGAAAATCTCCAGCAGCATTACTCGTACAACCTCTCGTAGCACCACAAGAACATTAGGGAATAGGCTGTAGAACATTTAGTTCTTCCCACAATTTCTTCTTCTTACTATAATACATAACAACAGAAGAATTACCTTGCTCCATAAAAGAGATCTGTCTTTGAATCTGGTAAATTTGAGGACCATTGCTCCCACCAAACTGCTCCTCCAATTCTTGCCAAAGTTTTCTAGCAGAGGTGGAGCAGAAAAAGATTTCTGCTATATCCTTTTGCATGGAACTGATTATCTATGAGCTAACCATTTCATCCACCCTTCTCCATTTCGAACGAGTAGCTTCATCTATTGGTTCCTCTAAGCTACCATTGATAAAACCTAGTTTGTTCTTAGCTGCTAGAGCTATCTTCATGGATCTGTTCCGTGTCAGAAAATTGTTATCATTGAGCAACACAGTTATAAGGGCCATTTTAGGGTTATTAGATCCTTGTAAAAACAAAGGATTATTAGAATTTTGAGTCATGTTTGTAGTTCTATTTGTAGGATTAACAACTTTATCATTATTTGCCATGATACAAAATAAAATAAGTGGTTAAGTTTGAAACAAGGGTAAGTAAAATTCACATATTCAAGAGGCTAGCTCTGATATCATGAACAAAGAAACGTAGTAGATGAGAAAATCTTTCTCATTACATTGAAATAGGTACAAAAGATTCAATATATCCAAAAAACTAAGCACGAAAATTGTGTACTTGTAAAAATAAAAAGTAAAGCTCATTATTTATACCTCATCGTGAAGAATGATCTGGAACATGTACACTTAAACAAAGAATAACAAAATTAACTACCATGAGAGTGAGAGAGAAAGTGCGAAAAAAATGCTGATGAGCCTTCATATTTCAACACCAGCCAACCCGAAGCTTTTCTTCGTTGTCCCTCCACAGTCCACAGCCCAGAGATCACCATAAGAAAGAGGACCAAGGATTTGAGTTTCCAATCCCATTCTTTTCCTCACTCTCAAGAGATTTCTGAAATATACACCTTTAAAAATATCAACTTTCGTACAAAAATGACTTTAATTTGCGTTAATGATAGGTTAACAGACGACGAGCTCCGGTGCATTCTGTCAAAACTAGAGAATGACAAGGACAAGGAAGTATATAGGTTGGTGTGCAAGAGGTGGCTTTACTTGCAGAGCACCGAAAGGAAGAAACTTGCTGCTCGTGCTGGCCTCCAAATGCTCAGGAAGATGGCTGACAGTTTCTCAAAGCTCGTTGACTTGGACCTGTCTCAGTCCATCTCCAGGTCCTATTATCCTGGTGCCACCGACTCTGATCTCCTGTGATCGCTGATGGATTTAAGTACTTGAGGTTCCTCAGTTTGCAGAATTGTAAAGGTCAGAACACATATTTGCTTGCTTGCTTTTCCCCTTTCGATTGTTTATATTGTTTAGAATTTAAAACGACTTTTGGGTTTTGTTTCTTCTCATGGAATTTGCCCCAACTTATTATCTCTGCTTTGTTAAGAGGAGAAGATCATTGATTTTTTCAACTATCTTTGTCTATTGCAAACTTGGTTTTCTGTGACCGTAATTAATCTGATGGATTGGCAATTTAATTGATTATACTGCTATTTATGTTTTTAAACTGAAATAGTAAATGTGGTACCTTTTGTCCATGTTTTCATCGTTAAGAGAAGGTAAAAAACTTCTTCTGCGTACTTTTTTGGTGTATGAGATTGTTTATGTTAGACAGATTATATTTGTATTGCAGGTATTACTGATAATGGTATGATTTACGTTGGACGTGGTCTTTCTTTTCTTCAGTCCTTGGATGTATCCTATTGCAGAAAGATAACTGACAAGGGACTCTCAGCTGTTGCTGACGGCTGTCGAGACCTTCGGCGTCTACATCTGGCTGGTTGCAGATTCGTTAGTGATGGAGTGTTGAGATCTCTGTCTAAGAACTGCCATAATATAGAAGAGTTAGGCCTCCAAAGTTGCGATAACTTAACTGACTCTGGACTGAGAGATCTTGTTACAGGTTGTAAGAAGATCCAATACTTAGACGTTAACAAATGTAGCAATATTGGAGACAGTGGGATTTCCGGTGTTGCGAAGGCTTGTTCATCGTCTATTAAGACACTTAAGCTGTTGGATTGCTGCAAAGTTGGTGATGAGTCAACGTTGTCCATAGGTAGATTGTCAGAATCTTGAAACCCTTATTATTGGTGGTTTCCGAGATATTTCTGACCAGTCTGTTAAATCACTGGCCTCAGCCTGTAAAATTAGTTTGAAGAATTTCCGTATGGACTGGTGTTCTAATATCTCTGACTTGTCAGTAAGTTGCACCCTCACTGAGTGCATGAGCTTGGAGGCTCTTGACATTGGTTGCTGTGAAGAGGTGACAGACGGTGCTTTTCAGCATTTAACAATGATGGAAGTTGAATCAAGGTTGAAGATTTTGAAGATTAATAACTGTCCAAAGCTTACAGTGACTCCAATACGTATGCTTTTGGAGAAATGGGGCTCTTTGGAATATCTTCATGTGAGATCATGCCCACATGTTACCAAGTCCCGTTTTGATAAGGCTGGATTGCAGTTTCCTGAATGTTGTAAAGTGAATTTCAGCGGAAGTTTGAATGAACCAGACATATTGATTTAAGACCTCATATTACAGAAGTTAAGATCCCAGAATTTTTTCTATAGAAACTTTGTAAAGATTAAAAACTATTCCTTTAGAAGCCGATTGGGTTGCCAGTATGATTGAGGGCTCATTCTTGTAATCCTCTTTTGCTCGTGTACATGTTGTGTGTCGATCTCCAAGAGTGATGCTTGACCCATTTTTTATCCTTAAAGATTATATTTGAATGTTCGTCGCTTCTTGCATTTCTTGTAGTCTTGTTTTGTTATCTGCTTTCCTATTTCCTTATATTGAAGATTATTGTAAGGTGTTCCTCTTATCTCCTAAAAGTTTGGACCGTTGTTGGTTTTATGATAGAAATATACGAGAAAATATGAGAAGGAAAAACTTAAAAGATAAACCAGAATACATTGGATTTAGAAGCATACGATTTCTTGTTCATTGTTGGATATTTATAGAGGAAAAACATAGATATGTTGATGATTATCACTACTTAACTACTGCAAATAATCTGAAAAAATCTGATCTAATCTCCTATAATTAAGTAACAAGTAAATCATGCTTAAAGACTTATTCAAAAATTCAACTGCAAAAGACTTAGTCAAATATTAAAGGCAAATTACTAACAATCTCCTCCTTGCCTTAGTACTTACAAAATTTTAATGTCAAAATAATTCCTCGTCAGCTAGCTGATCGTTTACAGCTTGCTTGGCTGCTCCCACATGTTGTTGCACTTTACATATCCTTTCAACATGTCCTAGTTGTCCACACTTATTACATCTTACATCTGGCCTTCATCAGTACTTGTATTTTGGATGATTGTTTTCTTGCAGTATGAACATGGTGAAAAACTCTGAGCATTGTTGTTATTAATCCTTTTTTGGTTGTATGACTTCACTGGAAAAGCGCCTTCTACCGTTCCTTCCTGTCTCATGAGTCTCCTTTGCTCTTGTGCCTGTAATGCACTTAGCAATTCTGCCAAACTGATTTTTGCCAAATCCTTTGAGTTTTTGAGTGATGAAATTGTAGCTTCAAATCTTTCAGGGATGGTTACTAAAATTTTTTAAACTATTATGGAATCATCAAAATTAGAACCAAGAAATCTTACGTTATTGGCAATGGCAATGAGCTTCTTGGAGTAATCCTCGATCGTTTCAGACTCCTTCATTTTTTGTATCTCAAATTCTCTAATTAGGTTTAGCATTTGCATTCCTTTGATTCTTTCGTTTCCCGCATATTCCTTCTTTAAGAAATCTCAAATTTCTTTGCTTATCTTGAGCGTCATAAGTATGGAAGAAATTGTTGATGTCACCGTGAAAAATAGGTAAGCTTTTGCTTTGTACTTTCTCTGCTTCTTTTCTTTGTGGGTTTTGATTTGAGCCACCGTTGGATTTGTAGACAAGTCCGGAATGTCGTAATCTTCATCTACACCTTCCCACAAGTCATTCGTTTCAAGAAAGGCCTCCATTTGAACAGCCCAACTTAAATAATTTCTACCATCAAATACTGGCAGAATAATGACAGTGAACGATGATTTTGAATCCATTAATGTATGGTTTTTGATTTGTGGTGTGGGAAGGCGTAGAATGAATTATGAATTATAGGTTTAGTGGTTTTTGATTTGTGGTGTGGGAAGGAGTAGAATGAGTTATGAGTTATAGGCTTGTAGGTTTAGAGGTCCTTAAGCTCTGATACTAATTGTTGGTTTCTATGATAGAAATATACGAGGAAATATGAGAAGGAAAAGCTTAAAAGATAAACCAGAATATATTGGATTTGGAAGCATACGACTTCTTATTCATTGCTGAATATTTATAAAGGAAAAACATAGATATGTCGATGACTATCACTATCTAACTACTGCAAATAATCTGGAAAAATCTCATCTAATCTCCTATAATTAAGCAACAAGTATGCTTAAAGAAACTCCAAAAAACTTATTCAAATACTAGCAAATTACTAACAACCTGCTACAGGAATAAGATCATATATTTTACGCCTTGATCTTCTTCTTCTTGTAGCTTCATACTGATATCAGTTTGTCTTCGTCATGGTGGAATTGTAGAAGTTAATGAAGATATGATAATCAACCTGTCTTACAAGAGCAGAACTTCAATAAAGCTAGAAAAAAAAACATTAGTAGCATTTTCAATTTTGGTTAGGAGACGCTTCCAACCACAACGTTGGTGATTGTTCCTCAGGATTCAAGAATCAATGATGTTTAACTGAAGGGTATCGTGTCAATGATGTGCGCAGAAGTTGTTAGCTTCACCAACTCCTCGAAGATTCCCCCTGAATTTTCTATGCTGGTTAATCCGTTTCGTTCCTTGGTTCTGCTTACGTGTGATGGTAGCTTTGGTTGGTGGCAGAATTTGTTGCATGCAGTGGTTAGCAGTTTTTATGCGCACCATGTGAAGGAATGCTAGCAATAGCCACCTGCCATGGTTAGCTGGTGATGGTATACATGATCGAGGAAGCTGAACCATTTGAGTTACATAAAAGTCCCTTTTCTTCTTTACTATTCTTTTTCACCGCCACCATGATACAGTTCCTTCTCTCATAGTTTAATACACTGTGATGAGTAAGTGTGCCATATCTCTTGCAATAGTTTCTGTCATCACTTTGGAACGCGAATG
>JANQAP020000068.1:1639239-1662996 GCA_026874005.2 Erythroxylum coriaceum
TTATAATTAACTAATAATATAATTAAAATATTCATGGGGAGGGGTTTTCTTGTAAATTTATGTGTGTGTTTTGTTTTCGTCTCCGTCCCCAATTTTTTGTCCTCTGGTTTTGAAAGGAACGGAAATTTTATGTCTCCGTCTCCGGAGTCGGGACAGAAATTGGTGGGGACAGCAAGCAAACACGTCGGGGACAGAATTTTTCCGTCCCCGTCTTCCGTCCCCACCCATGGGGACAGCAAGCAAACGTAGGGTAAATGCCTTCTTTGTTTGGATTACTCAGTGACATCATGTGCTAGAAGGAGACATACACTACACTGACATTTGGTCAGCAGATGTGCAGTTGTGCCAATTGATTAGTGGATAATAAGTAGCATACACGACAAACAAAACTAACACATTAATACAAGCTGGTCTCCTAAAGCAATCCCAAGTTCTCTGGAATAAAGCAGGTCTTAGTGACCTACAAACATGGAGGTGGAGGAATAAATCTGACCTCACAAGATGATGATCATGTAGACATTGTGGTATGCCAACTGTCTTTGACCATTGTGATTAGCTGATGTGGGAATAACACATCTAACAATTACCCAACCGTGGACGTGCAAGTAATACGGGGCCTGAGAAATTTCTAAGATACCAAGCTAAACCCACGGGTCGGGAAGGGCTATTTTAGTTTGCTAACCTTTTGTATTAAATGGTTTCGAATTAGCTTCAACTGGTTTGACAGGAATTTTGTGTTGATGGTACATGCTGTATGGAGTTAGGTAGCCCAAGATGGGAACTGACAAAGGGAAGAACCAATGTCTTGCAGGCACACCTTAAGTCAATTGATGTTAGGATCTAATCATTCTGATGGGTTTTCTGATAAAACTGCCTAGGGAAGTGATCACATTGGCAAACCCACCTCTGAAGTTTATCATAATAACTACCCATTGCTGGTGCCAAGTGCTTTAAGCGAGCACAAGGCCAGTGCGCAAGTGGATGGTACAATTCAATCAACATATGGCATTGAATTCTAGGAAGTCACAAATGTCTTCAGTGAATTTCCTAATCATGGATGAGACCGGCAATAATGAGGAAACAACCTACAAGATTCCATTGAATTTTCACTTCACAAATGGAACACCCGAGGGAGTTCGTCCAGCATATTCCTCGTATTGTGAACCAAAAAATTGCTTCAAGAAGTACTCTTCATAAGGTATCCTTTCTGCGAAAAAGCGCCAGACAACAACTGCAAACGCAACAATTGATATGGGATTACACAACATTATCTGAGTGCCGACTGACCATATCAGGAAACCACAGTAGCCTGGATGACGAACGAAGTGATAGATGCCATGAGTAACCAGCTTGTGATGTTCCTCATGATGAATCTTGATGAGATGTGTGAAAGCTCGTCCAGCTGTTATAATTGCCATTTTCCTAATGATTTCCCCAATTACGACCATTGAGAGACCCGCATTACTTATCCACCAATATTCCTTCAAAGCAGGAAATAAAGCAATTTCGATAACATACTCCAGTAATGACAAGGTCATCGCCAAGAGATAGCTTTTGCTGATCAGAAGTGACTTTAGGGTAACACTCGATCTGCCATGTATCATAACTACTAGAACATATTCAGAAACATGAAAGAAGGCAATTGCCAAAAACATTTCTGCCAACTGTCTGCACGCTGTGTAACTGAAGATTTCTGTCATTTTTTCCAAAGTAAGTGGGTTAATTTTTGCCTTGATATACTACTAGAGATCAACAGTAGCATGCAATCTGAATAAACGAACAGTATTGCACAATTCTGTAGGTTGCTTCAGACCTGAAAAAGACGCAAACGTGAACAAGGTCATTTCACCTTTCATATCATCCAAAAGGTGCTTCAACAATTGCATCTTCTACAAAGCAAGGAAACAGAAGTATGATTTAGGAATTTTCCATAAACTTTCAAGAGCTTTTACAGAAATATTCTTTTACTACACAGCAAAAGCAGGATAGAAAAGCCATGGACAATCACTTTTCTGCTTTTGGAAGGCAAGAACAAATACATTTGCAGTATTGTCCAACTCATCCCTCATCAAATGATAAGAGAATTTTTTATAAAAAACTTTTGACTTGGAATGGAGAAATAACAATGGTGTTACCAAGAGTAAGCATTTTTAGAAATGTCGCAACCATCTTCATATAACTAATAATCAGCAGAGCTAGAACACTAAAGGTGAAGAAAACATGAGTCCCACAGAAAATTTGTCAAATTTATGAAGATTGAAGATTTTGAAAATTTATGCACACAAGAATTGACTAAACGAGATAAAACCATACAAACAGACCCTTCAAAATCTGAAATCCTCTTTTGTCTATTGGACCTAAAGAGATGAAAAGACAAAGATGAGAGATAAATCACATTCATCAATTCTTCAAAGCTCTAACCTACCTCTATTTGTCCCTTTACCATCTCACCTCTCCATATATAATGGTGTGTTTGTGTCTGTCCAATAATCAGTCTTAACTTTTGAAATTTATTCAAAGTTTTCAGTTTGTTGCCCACTAATCAACGTTTAAAATGAAACGAGAGGACAACATATATAAAAAGCCAATGCATCAATCAAAAAACATATATGATTGTGCAAATACAACAAATTAGCAGGTGCAAATAGTACCAAGGTCTCATGTGCTGAAAATCTGTATAATTTAGCAAGACTCTCAACCACCATGGCCATCAATATCCACACAGCATTTGAGAAACCTGTCAGTTGCAAGTACCTACGTTATGTAGATCCGAACTCATGCTTCGATCCAACTATGTCCTAGGTCTTTTCTCAGTACCCCCTTCCCCATTCCCTTCCTCACCTTTGCTGCATCATCCCAACTACCTAACTCGGAATAAACCTTTGACAGCAATACAAAAGCAGCACCATCCTCAGGTACGAGTAGCAGTAGCTTTTTAGCAGCCCATTCTCCTAACTCCCTATTTCCATATGTTCTACAACCACTAAGCAAGGATCTCAAAATAGCAGGCCAAGGAGGATGAGGCATGATTTCAATCACATCTTTAGCATTTTGAAGGTATCCATTTCGTGCGAACATATCGACTAAGCAACCATAAACATCAGGAGAAGGCTCCATTCCATGTTTTGACTTCATTGAATAAAAGAAAAAACATCCTTTATCGACAAGACCCAAATGGCCACAAGCTGATATAAGAGACACAAATGTCGCTTGGTTGGGCTGCAGATTGGAAGTCCTCAGTTTATCAAAAATTTCAATAGCTTCCACAACAAGACCATGGTGAGCGTAAGCCATGATCATGGCATTGAAAATAACAATGTCCTTCGCTTCAAATGATAGATCAAAAACCATTCTTGCATTTTTAATGTCCCCACACTTCGCATAAGCATCTAGAATTGCACTGGCTACAAAACTATATGTGTCATATCCCGTTCTTAAAGTAAACGCATGAACAAATTTGGTTTGATAATAAGCAGCAATAGCAGCAGCACTGTTTAAAATACTGGCAAAAATAAATTCATCCGGTCTCTTGCCACAATCAATTAAAGTTTTGAAAAATCCAATAGCTTCGTAATCATAACCTTGATGCACTAAGGTGGATATCATGACACTCCAAGATGGCAAATCTAGTTCCTCAAGTCCACTGAATAACTCAAAAGAATCAACCAACAGTCCAAATTTCACATAACCTTTAATTAATGAACTACAAATACATCCATCAGAAGAAAAACCAAACTTAATTACAATCCCATGAATTTGCTTGAACATCTGCTTGCTTTCCATTCTAATACAACTTTCCAAAACATTTGTAAATGTACATTCATTTGCTTCAACTCCCATCTGAAACAAACTATAGAAGATTTCTATTGCTTTGAAGTCACCATTATTCCAACTACAGCCTGAAATTAATTGATTCCATATGGTGACATCTTTGAACAATGTATTGTCAAACACAGTATGTACCATCTCCATTGCTCCACAACTAGAGAGCATGTACATAACAGAGGAAGTGATCTTGACATAATCAAAGAAACCAAAATGGCACGCAAGGCAGTAAAACTGCAGTCCAAGATAGAGATGAAGTAACTCCCCGCTTTGTCTGAACAATGTAGAGAAGGTAATGTGGTTAGGTCTTACGTCATTCAGCAATAAATCATAGTATAAGGTTACTAGTTCTCTTGGATCTTCAAGTTGTGAACCAAGCATAGTATTGAACGATACAATGTCTTTGTTATGCATCCTTTGGAACACTTTCAAAGCAAAGCTTGTTATATCACTCTTGATGTACATATCCATAAGAGCATTCATTACTGAAGTACTAGAATCCATCTCACTTCTTACGATTAGTCCATGAATTTCCTTACCAAAATCCAAGTTACACACAAGTGAGCACCCTTGGCAGGCACCAATGTATGTATACTTGTCCATTGATACTCCTTCAAAGCGCATTAAAGATATTAAATTGATTGCTTCAGGGCCATACCCACAATGTGTATATCCTCCAATCATGGCATTCCAACAACCAGTATCTACATTATCCATGCAGCAAAAAATGTTTTCAGCTCCTTCAATATCTCCCACCTTAGCATAAAAATTCAAAATTGAACCAACAACATGTAGGTTGCTTTGCTTCCCAATTTTATAAGCAAAACAGTGAACAGAAGTGCCAAGTTCACTACGTCTAGCACCGGCACACACCTTCATAACACTACCAATGGCAAATTCATTAGGCATTAACCCAGTTCTCATCATTTCCACAAATATATACGTACTCAGTTCAAACTTCCCACAATGAATTGCACCTGATATGAGTAAAGTCCAAGAGAAAACACTTCTTTGAGACATTTCCTCAAAAACCTTAAAACCATCATCCAACAGGTCACCGTGTGCATATGCTCTTATCAAATTATTCTGTGTGAAAACATCATTAGGCAATCCAATTTTAAAAACATATCCATGGATTTGAGCTCCAATAAAGGGTGACAGAGAACCCTCAGTCGAAGAAAGAAATGCGGCCAGGGCAGCTGGATCATTCCCTATTGAGAAACTAGGTCTCGACGGCCCTATGAATCTATAGAGACGGGATTGATGCTTGAATGTGGACCTACTAAAGAGACGTAATTCCTTTAGTAAATACTTTGATCTACGATAAAATAATATAGTTCTCATAAGTCTGCTAACATGAGCTCAAAAAGCTCATCTTTTCAACTCAATCATGATTCTCGTTTACTTCAACAATTAGGGTAGCTATTGGGATCTACCTGCGAGCAATAGTTTGTAATATTAAATTTAGAGACTTGCTCGTTAAATTAACTGGAGCAACTTGTCTCCTTCCATATCACGATCTTTCATTATCCAATGTAACAATAGTTCCTTGCCCCCGTTAGAGAAATGAAACTAACACAAAAACAACCACCAAAATTTGTGATCACATATAAAGAAACAGTGTATTATTAATTAACAGCGTAGATGACACAGATTACCAATTTGAACAAAGCAGTAGAAGTTTTTTAAGGAAAACCAATAAAATTAAAGATGGATCCAACTCACATGCAACAGCAGAAACCACAAATATATGGGGAAAAAAGGGAACTTAAGGAATATTAACACAAATAAGAAAAAAAGCACTGCATTAAAAAAGAAAAAGAAAAAGAAAACTAAACAAATACCAGTGGGTCTTCTCCTCCTGCATCTCCAGCAAATATGATCCTGGAACAAAAACAACATTTTAATACACACAAGATTGCAGATTTTTTCATTTCGAAGTGAAAACTAGAGATTAAACCCAAAACAAATAGGCCAAAATAACCAAAGTCACCTTCTGTTTCCCATTTTCAGAAATAACCCGAGAAAGTGACAGCACAATCAAGATTTCACAAGCGAAGTAAAGTTTAAATAGAGCCAATCTCCAAGCTAGGGTTTTTGTAAACTTGAGACATACTATAGAAGAAAAGACCAGAAAAGAGGATATTAAAGTGAAAGTGAGAGGCAAAAGATGTTGGAAGCTAACTGATCAAAGGAACAAAGAGGGAAGTGAGACAGAGCAAGCACAAACTAATAGTAAACAACACAATAGTTTAATTGATATTTTCTTAATTAAATATTATTAATATAGAGAGAATGAATTAAAATATCAATTTTAATTTGCAATGTTTAATGTTTAATGTTTTAATTTTAATAACTAGATAATTTAATTAAAAGGTATCTCCAATAATATTTAATGGTTTAGCTAATATATAAAAATTAAATGACATTTTTCTACATAAATTTTAAATATTAAATAAGAAATAATATTTTAAACTCATAATAGAAAAAAGGGCTCTAAACTCCAAATTTTGACTGATATTCTACTTTTAATTCTGAAGATTTTGTCCATGATTTTACTTATTCATATTGAGTAATTTTATTTAATTAATTAATTAATTATTTTTAATTTTATTTACTTACTATTTTAATATATCGGCTTTCTATATTTACTTTTTTAATCTGCATCACTTTTGCATTATCACATTTGCATGTAGTTCTACCATAAACAACCTCTTTATTCTATAGGAGTAAGGTTGTGTACTATTAAATCTCTCCAGACCCTACTTTAATGTGGGATTCATATTGGGTGTGATGATGATGAAAAATTGATGTATTTATTACAAAAATTAAAAATTAAAATTTAAAAGTCATGTTAAAAAAGTTGAAATTAAATTAAGTAAAATTTCAAAATATCATTTTTCATATATTTTTCAAGTTATTTAAATAAAATATTAATAAAAATAATATTTTAAATTTCAATGAAATTTTAAAATATTTACTTAAGATTTTAATATGTTTATACTAAAATTAAAAATTAAAAAATTTTATGGTTTTTAATTCATTATCTCTTTGATTAATTAATTAATTTACATATAAACTAATACTATACCTTATAACATTTTTATGAAAATGTAAGTTAATCTTGCCGACTTTTTATTTATTTTTTAAAATTTTCAAAATTGTTTTGCATATGCCAGTCGGGTCTCGGGCCGGAGGCTCCGCCCGAGCTCAATTACTACAGAAAGCCCAAACTGATTTTAATTTGAACAGAACTGCCTAAAACCCCATTTCATACGACACTGTCCTAAAGCCCCATCTCTCAACGGAAGCAATACAAAAGAAACAGAGAAACCAAAGAGATGGGGTGGTGGTGTAGTAGTTGTAGTTGTACTCTTGTTGCTCCAACTTCCCAGCTTCATTTAACTCATTTGAAGACTCTCCCTTCTCTGGTTTGTTGCTTTCACTGCTTTATCTTAACCAACTAATGTTTCCGCTCTTTTGCTTTCTTTGGAACTGTTCTGTCTTGCTTTACCATTCGGTTCTGTTAAATGCTTGGATTGCCGAATTAGGAAAGAAGTTACAGAAGGGAAAAAGTAGAAAGACTTGCTTTTGCTTATTTATAAGTCCACTGTTGTTGTTAGTAACAAAAATGTTTCGATTTTCATTTACTTCATTTGAGTTTCGGTGACCTTGGAACGTGCAAAGACACATTTGTTTGAATATGCATCAAAAAGTTGACTCCGTTCTGAAAATTGCTCATTTGGGTCTCTTTCTATAAGCATAAGCAGCAGAAGAGGCTGTTGGATAGGAGCCAAAGAGCTTCAAAAGTTGTTGCCTACTATGGCTTGAAGACACCTCCCTACAAACTCGTAAGTGGTGATCGCTTTTTCTCCTTATGATTCTCTGAATTGCTTCGATTAAGCAGTCTTTTTGAATCATAATAATAACTTCTGAAGGAAACATCTTTAGTTATCGGTGAAAATGGAGTGGAGAAGATGACTTCCATCTTGGTGAACTTCTTTAACGAGAAATTTTTGTTGGGATTAGATAAAATTGTCATTCTATGTTTACCATTAAGAAAATATGTTTGTTGAATATGAAAATAAAAGTTTTGTGTTTCGTACACTAAAATTTTAACTGATTTGCTGTCTTCAGTATGTTGAATATAATTAATTTTGTTTGATATCTATGTTGAATGGACTTAATTTTGTTTGATATCTTAGGATGCTTTAGAGCCATATATGAGTCAGAAGACACTACAGAAGCACTGGGGAGAACATAATCGTCAGTATTTGGAAGGTTTGAATACAGCGCTAGGGAAAAATGACATCTTGTATGGGTATACCATGGATGAACTTGTGAAAGCTACATATAACAATGGGAGCCCCTTCCCTGAGTTCAACATTGCCGCTCAGGTATACTATTAATATGGTCTATGGATCAATTGCATTCTCACACAGATTTATTGGTTCTCTAACTGAAGCCTAAATGTATCTTTTGGGTGGTCTTGCCCGTATCAAGTCTCTTATGTTCAAATTATTTACAAGATTCTTAGGCTAGAAGAACTGCTACGAATGATTATATGAAAACCAATATCTGAATTATATTGCAGGTCTGGAATCATGATTTCTTTTGGGAATCCATGCAACCAGGAGGAGGGGGTACGCCTCAACTTGGTGTTCTTCAGCAGATTGAAAAGGATTTTGGTTCATTTACCAATTTTAAAGACAAATTTATAGAAGCAGCCCTTACACTGTTTGGTTCTGGATGGGTTTGGCTTGTTTGTAAGTCTTTCCCATCTCTTGGACCAGGTCTTGTCATTTCGGTAGAGGCATAGTAAATTTATTTATCAGGAAAGGGAAGCAAGGGTGTCTGGTCAGGTCTAGGCTTCATTTGCAAAATAAGATTTCATATGGAGGTCTATCTGTTGGGATGATTTGTCAATTTGCATCCCATGCCTCCCCTTTCTAACTCACTCCAGAAGTATTTAGCTAAGGCTACTTTTTGGTATATTCATGCATCATTCATTTGCAAAACACATGTTCATACGTATATGCATCATTATATGTTTCCTTTTTGGTTCTAGCTTAAAAGTTGAATCAGGAATTTCAACCTTAGCTCTAATGTACACTGAGATGACACACTGATTGGATATGTGATGCATCTGAGTCTCATGTCGACTGCCAATCGTAATGAGATTGTCCAGCAAACCTCTTTTCCTTTGCTGGGGCCAAACCTTTCGTTTAGTTTGTTATAACATGCTCAAGTCCTGCTGAATTTTTTATTCTTTTCCTTTTTACCTGTTCTTGTTTATATTTTGGGTTTTGTGAATTTTCCCTGTTGTTAGGAGCCATTGACTAGTAACCGTTTCTTGTTTCCTGACAAGAAGATAAGAAACAAGGAAGGTAGATGTATGTAATAGTGAAGGTTAAAGCGAGTGCTAAGAGGGGAAAGCTTTTCCTACCGATGTTATGACCTGTGATGTTTTAGCAATGTACTCTTGAATAACTGGTAATTTTTTGTTTCATTATTTGCAGTGAAGAGACAAGAGAGACGACTCGAAGTGGTGAAAACATCAAATGCTGTTACTCCCCTAGTGTGGGATGACATTGTACGTCAATCTCGATAGCTTATATGCCCGATTCGCTTAAACATCGTACTAATTTATTCTTGTTTTGCAGCCTATCATCAGTTTAGACATGTGGGAGGTAAGTCTACACTCTCTATCTCTCTCAGACATGGGATTCAATGACTCTTGTTTCTTGCTTTTGACTTATTCATGATCTCTTTATTCTTGCATGGCAGCATGCTTATTATTTGGATTATAAGGTTAGAAATCATCGCTCTCTGTTCATTCAATGCTGAGAAATCTTTTCTTCTTACTGATCCCTGTATGGCACCTCTAATCAGAATGACAGAGAAAAGTACGTAAACACATTTATGAACCATCTTGTGTCTTGGAACGCGGCAATGTCACGAATGGGTCGAGCAGAGGCCTTTGTGAACTTGGGTGAACCGAAAATTCCTGTTGCCTGATAATTTGACCCCAGAGATCAATGTTTCAATGATAGCAAACTTCCAAGTAATCATACAAGCAAACTAGACGAACCATTCAAGGCCATAGATACAGTAACATTGGAGTAAAACATCCAGTCTCTCTCCTGTTCATCCACTCTGTTATTCAGTTCCTCCTTTTTCATTTTCTCTCATGTGCATGTTATGCAACAGATTGCTGGTCTTTGTTTGGGGTTATCCAGATTGAATTTCATTAATGTGAACAGGGATTCAAGTCAACACAATCTGCATTCAGAAAAAGAGAAAAAAGAGAGGCTTCTGTTTCTGTGGTCAATCACCTCGCACTCCCTTCATAGTACATTGGCGTTAGTACAAATCAGTAATATGCAGCTGCTAATGAATACGAAGAAGAGGTGGATTCATCTACTTACGTTGCAATCTGGGGAATGGTATAGTGAGAAGTGAGAGAAGCTGTATTTTGTTCCTAATCAATTCACAGCTGACAATAAATGAAAACAACAAAGAACTACAATGTGGTTCAGATGCTGTGTGTTTTTCTTTCTTTTGGCATAACTTTTGTAGGAATACGGTGTAAGTGCAACTTTTGATTTCAGAAATATGGTTTAACTTTTCATTGTAGCACGACTTCTGCTTCAAACCTGGTATGGTGATTCTGTATCAGCTTTATTTATATAATCTGGTTTTAAGTTCAATATAATTACTATTAAGGTGAGGGATTGAAAAAAATTATGTTGTGGTCAATTTTCTAAATTTAAAGAAATCATGGTTCCTAACTAATTTTGTATTAGAATTTCATTGTAAAGTTGTTTGTAATTTGGTGATTTATATAAATCGATTTAGTAATTTATGATATGATTTAAATAAAATATTTTTATTAAAAATATTGAAAATAGGTATAGTTTAAGAATAGACAAATTTTGTAAATTTTAAAAATCAAGAAATAATTAAAAAGTATGAAACAGCAATATATTTGGAGCCTTTTTTGGTAAAAATTGAATTGGTCAAATTTGATAAAATTAGTTATAATGACATGATAAAACTTGATAATTGCAAATATAAATGAGGATTGAGCCAATTCACCCTACTGAATTGATAGGCTTAGCTGAGAAACAAGTTGGGTTTAGTTTAAATCCTCGTTTGTTTAATAAGATTTAAAAGATTCAATCGATATTAGATCGTTATAAAATTAGCTAAAATTGATAACGATCGAATGAAATTAAAGAATTTAATCAAATAATTTAAAATTTAACTGAAAAAGAAATTTGTAAATAAAAATTAATTATTTTATTTTAATTAAAAATTTTATTAATTTATAAATTAACCGATTAATTAATAAACTAATCAATTTTAATAATAAAATTTATGTTAATTATTAACATAAATTGTAACTAAAAAAAAACAGGTAAGTTTTTAGCTAAACAGTTTTTAAATTTGTTTTAAAGAGTAAGAGAATGGAAAAGGAAAAACATAAATTCTGTACTTTAGGTCTCGCTCTGTTTTCTGTCAGGGTTCTTTCTTTCTCTGAAGCGAATCTGTTCGGTGTTTTGTGCAAGACTCAGTACTGGAAAACAACTAATGTGTTTCTGTTGAACTCGACGCCATTTCTCCTCTAAACTATCTTCGGACTACCAACTTTTAATCTATTTATTCAGTCCCCGTTCTAGTTTCTTAGTTGAATAGAGTTTTATTGGTTCTTTTTGGATTATAATGGCGACAAAGGCTTCAAGTAGGAGATTGCTGAGAGGCTTATTGTTCTGCAAAAGGACAGTCATCTCCACCTCACCTACGGCTACCCCTTTTCGGTTCTTCGGATATTCTTCTTCCTCCGTTCCACAAGCTGCTTCTAAAATACCCCACTTCTCCAAGAAAGTACTCTTTCTCTCTTTGTTTTCTACTCTTTTTTCTTGAGCAAACACACACTTGTGTATAGCGTCATGGGTTCCGTGCAAAATCTCGTCTTTCTTACTATTTCATGAACTGCGTTCGGCTCATATAGTTATTAATATTCGAAAATGCCTATATTCTCACGCACCTACTAAAGTTTTATAACGTGACATTGTTCTATTCGTTTTCGTAATGCTTCTCTCTTACTACATGTATTTTCCTGATTCTCGGAGTTGTACACACAAAATTGAAACACAGGCTCCCGTTTTCTTGCAATTTTAGTTGTTTAACGTACCTAAAACTTTTACGGGATTGTTGGTCCTTATATAATTACAGTTTATGTTAATACCATTGTCTATTTAATGTAATATGGCTTAAATTTAAATTATTCGCGGGCGAATGTTCTTGTCTGATTCTGACATTTTAGGCTGTGTTGTTTCAGCTGCAAGGGAGGTTGTTAACTGGAGCAACTATAGGATTGGTTATAGCTGGGGGAGCTTATGTCAGTACAGTGGATGAAGCTACTTTCTGGTATGCATTCTTAAGTTTATCAATGTTGGCAGTTAAGTACATTTTCTTGTTCATTACAATAGCGTTTCAGTTGTTAACATACCAGCTACAAACAAGATTAAGTGACGATGACCTCTTCTTCCCAACACAATCCTGTTGACCCATATCATTGCACTAATGTCGCGTTGCTGATAATTCTGGTGATCGTATTTGGAATATCATTCTCTTCACAATTAAAAAAAAAAAAAAAAAACTTTTGGAATACTGTCCTTTCCTACGTTCACTTAAGGATGCAAAATTGTATCAGCATATGGCTACTTCTGTTTTCATCAGACTTATCCTTTGCTTGGATAAGTTTAAAACAATCAAGACTGTCTTATGCATCAATAGGAGTTGAGTCCAACTTAAATTTAACCTTTAATAAATTCTGTCCACAAATACGGACTCATTCTGCATAAGCTATTTGTTGCAGTGGTTGGCTATTCAATGCCACAAAGCTTGTGAATCCATTTTTTGCCCTTCTAGATGCTGAGGTTGCTCACAGACTTGCCGTCTCTGCTGCTGCTCGTGGCTGGGTTCCAAGGGAAAAGAGGCCTGATCCATCAAATTTAGAGCTGGAACTTTGGGGAAGGAAGTTCTCCAATCCTGTAGGTCTTGCTGCCGGCTTCGATAAAAATGCTGAGGCTGTTGAAGGCTTACTTGGGCTGGGTTTTGGTTTTGTAGAGGTAGGCTCTGTTACCCCTGTTCCACAAGAGGGTAACCCAAAGCCACGTATCTTCAGATTGCGCCAGGAAGGGTGAGAAAATGGTCTTCATTATTGTAACCTTAAGTGCTTGTGGTTGTGAAAGTGATTAACTTTTCCTAGTTTGGACTCTATAATGATGTTTTAAAACTAGTTGTTACTTGTTTATGGTGGTCAGAGCAATCATCAATCGCTGTGGATTTAATAGTGAAGGCATAGTAGTTGTTGCAAAGAGATTGGGTGCTCAACATGGGAAAAGAAAGTTGGAAACATCAACCAGTTCATCTAATGATGATGCTGAACATGGAGGAAAAGCTGGTCCTGGCATCCTTGGGGTAAACCTTGGAAAGAACAAGACAAGTGAAGATGCTGTTGGTGATTATGTACAAGGGGTTCATACACTATCCCAGTATGCTGATTACTTGGTAAACTTTATAAACTGCCTCTTTCCTTCTTAGATATACATTTTAATTTCTGGAATCTTCATGGTCTAAAGAAGTTATCGCAACTAGTTCTCTACCACTCAACTATTTGGCCAAGCTATTGTGAGTGTTTAAACATGGAGAAACAGCATTTACTAGAAGGTGGACTGGAAATTGTTAAGCTTTAGCATGGAAACTAGATATTGCTAACTGTTGGTCGATCAACATAGTTATTGCAACTTGCGAAGGTTTTCATAACCAAGCCTTTAAGCAATTTATCGTATGCACCTACTAGTTTTATTGGTGAATGGACATAGATATATTGAATAAGTAGTAAAGCCTCCATTGATATTATTATTTTTGTTTTTCTAATTCATTGTAAATTAATAAAATTTCCAATTCCTTGGGAATATAAACAAAGAAAGAGATATATTAGAAATATCTTGAATGGTTTTCTTCTTCTACTTTTATCCTTCATTTTTAAAACGGGGCTATGGTATTTCAATATGATATTCCTGGTAGTTTGGGGAAGGGTTGTATACTCAATCAACCTCTGATAACTGCTCCGAGCTCATGATTTCTATGCATTTGTTCATTGATAATTAATTTGGTATTAATATATAAAAGTTATCACAACTGGGAAATTAGTATGGCTATTACAACTCCTTGGGTTCTTGTGTTTGTGAACAATTCTTATGTTCAAGTCCTAACTAATTATTTGAAGATCATTTGAGCTGATTACTTTTAAGCATTTGATCATTGATGATGAGTTGGCATAGGTACCCAAGGTACCTAAGTTTAACAAGATTAACATATGCGACCGAAAATTTTCAGTATTAAACAGGTTTAAGATGCAAAACGTTATTGTCTAATAACTTCTATTTTCTCTTTCAAATTTTTCTTATCAAAGAATAAAGTAATTCAGGGAATAGTTTTTTTTGGCATTAATTTGAAATATGTTAAGAAATTAATTCAGTTTCATTAACTTGGTTCCAGGTTATCAATGTTTCATCTCCTAATACTCCAGGACTGCGTATGCTTCAAGGGAGAAAGCAATTGAAGGATCTTGTTAAGAAGGTGCAAAAGTTTTATATATGAACAGATGCAGTGGCTTCTTTCTTTTTCTATCATCCCATTATATACAAAATTGAGGTTCTCTTGTTTTGGTTTTTGTCAAGGTTCAAGCTGCTCGGGATGAAATGCAATGGGGTGAAGACGGTCCACCTCCATTGCTTGTTAAGATTGCACCTGACTTGTCAAAGGAAGACCTAGAAGACATTGCAGCAGTATGTTAAATGTTCTTATCATCTGATCCTCTTATCCACTTTCACGTCACCACCTGATATTTCTTTCTCTACTGTGATTATAGGTAGCTCTTGCTCTTCGTTTGGATGGACTGGTACATATTCTTTGATCAATAGTTCTTTTCTTCAGTATGTTTACTCTAAGTTTCAGTTATTTTTGTATGTGTACCGCTTTTGACATTTTTCATATGCTAGCGACCTTAGTTGATACTTTAGTAATTTAAGAATGCCAAAATATTGCACTTCTTCAAGGAGCCAAGCATTTATATTCACCAGTAGCTTTTTAGGGGATACTATCAAACCCACGGCATATGGTAAAAAGAGACAATCCTCCAACCTTCTGCCTTCAGGTTGTGGAGTGTGGCTTTGACACAAGCATACCTGAATATGCGTATTCTGTGTTTACATACTTATGTTGCTGGATGCGCTTGTAAATGAAAAGATATTGGTGGTCCTTGTGGATCTTGTTAATATGCACACTAGACTGATGAAGGCAATTGCATTAAACTTCAGTGCAGATCAAGAAACCAAGTATCAGTGTACATTCAATTACTTGTGCTGCTCCTGCCCAATATGTCCTATGCATTCCTTAAGCATTACAATCCTATGCAGCCTTAACTATTAGGATTCTTCTAGATGTTAATTATAAAGTGAGTTTTTGAGATTACGTTTCTATTATCAAATTAGAACCCCAGAATTTCTCTGTGATAAAAAAAATTCTTCAAAATGTCTAATGCTGCTATTAGGGTCCTGTAGACTGACGAACTTATGATTGTGGATCAAACGTTATTGTTCTTTTACACAAATCATTTTTACTTAGGTTCAATAGTGAATGCCGAATATGGTTCAAGTGATTCTGGTTTTACTTTTCTGTTTTGGCTTTTTCAATAGATTATATCAAATACCACAGTATCTAGGCCGGATCCTGTTAAGAAAAATCCAGTTGCTGAAGAAGCTGGTGGCTTAAGTGGGAAACCTCTCTTCGATTTGTCTACAAACATCTTAAAAGAGATGTATATCTTGACAAGGGTATGGTGCATTTGTTGTGGTATTTAAAGAGTTCAACTTGTCAATACTTGTAGGTTCTCATCATGATGCACAAATCTTTTATCGCTACATCCTAAAGCAAGACAGTACAACTGGTTTAAGCTAAAGTTTGAAAACTTTTGTGCTGTGTTTGTATCTTTTTTTTCATAGTTAAAATTATTTCTATATCTTAGCATGCCTTCACTTTGGATATTGTTGAACTTTTTTCACTTGTATATATCCTTGTCCTTATATGTGTCGATATTTATACTGCTTTACATATTTTTTCGTCCAATATGCTTGCTCATGTCACCATTGTGAATGTTTTATTTTAAGTGAATAAACTTTTGAAAGTTAAGATATAGATATCTTGTAGGTGCATTATTTTTGTTAATTAAATGTGATTTGTTCCTTTTCTTTCTTCATCATTTTCTTTGCGCATCATGCAGGGAAAGATTCCATTAGTAGGCTGTGGAGGAGTGAGCAGGTAAATTGTATAGAGTTACACTTCCTTATTATCTTCATCTGGATCACTTGCAGGTTATTGTTCTTTCTCTATAGATTCTTTAGTTTTAACTTCTATTGTTTTCCATTGGTTCAGTGGTGAGGAAGCATACAAAAAAATTCGAGCTGGGGCAACTCTTATTCAACTTTACACAGCATTTGCCTATGGTGGGCCTGCCCTCATCCCTCAGATAAAGGTACTGTTCTAATATGCCTATGAATATGATAGAAAATTGAAACTTAATTTGAAATGTGGATGTCTTGCATAAAAATACTGCTACTGACATAGTTTGGCTATGGTATTGTAGAATTAATTTCTCACCGAATGGGTTCGTAAATATTTTTTTTAATCTCATTTATAAGCAGTTTGCAGTGAGGACCTTTTATGTTGAAATGAAGGATAATTAGAAGAAATTGCAACTACAGAGAAGAGTTAGAAAGGATTTTCAGGACTTAAGTTCAAAAATAATAGTATCTTGAATCCTATCCTCTTTCCTTTGTCCTCTTGGGTCTTTAAGGATCCATTTGATCAAAATATCTACAATGAACAAGGCTAGTTCTTGTCAAACTCCACCTACCTGGCCTTAGGACTCATATCTGGTTAATAAGAGAACCTGCCTGTCACCGATAAGCCACCCCCTTTTTGTCAAGAACCTGTGGAGGATATGGAGTTCTGAAAATTCCTTTTACTCAAAAGAAAAATCTATCCAAGCCACTGATACAGAGTTCTGGCAATAAGGTGATCATATTGGACTAGATAAAAGATGGATATCATACTGAAACAAACTTGAGGTAATCTTTTTGTTGAATCTATGTCCATAGTGTTGTGTTTAATTTATTAAGAACCCAAGAACGTCCCTGTTAAAATATATACAACAGTCCTGATGTAATGCATCAATACACTATAATGGACCTTGATTGACTCCGGTTACTGTTTTATAGTCCAGAGCATTTTTTTTCACCTGAAAAACCATCTTTGTTTCATTTTGTGTAGGCTGAACTCTCTGAATGCTTAGAAAGGGATGGTTTCAAGTCCATCATTGAAGCAGTTGGTGCAGACTACAGATAGTGATACCTGCATTTTGTTTCATTCCTCCTGAGTGCATTTGTACACCAGATAAAAAGTTCTGCAGCTGCAAAATTTTTCCTATCTATTGATTGGTGTCCATATGTTACTTGGATACTTATTATTATTTTTTTCTTGGTCTATCCACCACGAATTGTTAAGGAAATTTCCACTTATCTTCCTACCTGATTTTGGTAGAGTTAGGGATGTTTTACCCTGTAAACTAATTAGGGGACATTTTTTTGAATTGAGTTAGCAGGATAAGATATCAACTATCTTTATTCTTGCTGTTTGGCAATCCTCGCATTTAATCACAATCGTTCTTACTATTTATTCGATGTGTGAATCAGAATAGAAATATGTTTCCTATTGTTTCACCATTGGACCCTTTTGTCATGTTTTCGAAACACCACTTGTTCAGTGATTGGGAGTCTGTTAATAGGCTCGCTGATTCTGCCCGCAAGAACCAGATTCAATGTTTCATCTCTAATTCTAAAGTTTGCTTTGACCCCTTTGTATTTGACACTGTTTGCATTTGACTCTTTGACTCTACCTGCATCAGATCCTGTACGATAAAAACATATTCAATTTGCTCTTTCAAAAATCACCACCTCATTGGTAATTCGCCATCAGATCATACTCAGTAAGAAATGGATACAAAATAATGCTTGATCATTCTTACAAATTAGAAAATTTATTGATAATAAAGTTGTCAATCTGATTAACAAATGTGAATATGTTAAAGAATTGGTGGAATATATAACAGTTATGCTTGTGTCACCAATTCTTTATTTAGTATCACCTCTGCAAAGCTTGATTTTACAGGATATATCAAAACTGAAAAATAAGTTGGAGATATTTTCACAAAAAGTTTAAATGGAATTCAGAATAATTATATTAGTAACAAGTTAGTTATGATTAATATTTAATTATTTATAGTCCAACTTCCCTTAATAAAAATCAATACAGACATATATTTCTCCATAGTTTACAATAAGTAAGAACATTATGGTGTAATTAAGCCTAAAGCTTCAACCTTTTTATAAACTCTCTATGGATTATAGATATATACAAGTGCTTAGGATTTACTCAGTACTTTCATTACCAAGTCAGGAGTCCGTACTGATGGTCTTCTAAGAAACAAATTTAAACAAGTTCTAAGAAAACCAATTACAGAACAGGTCAAATTGGAAAGACTAATTACATCCTCATAACTCTTGGAGGGTGCTTTCCATTTCAATTTAATAAAAAGTTAAATTGACAGAAAAGATTATATGAACATCAGAAGTCTAGGATATTTGTTACTTTCTCTTTCAGAATTCAAATCTGATATAGTTTCTGGGAAGGACCTGTGAACAAAGAACAATGTCTTGGGTGTGCATGTATTATATATTTATTGTTCTATTCTCCGTCAGTTGTTTCACCCTGGCATGCTTTTTTATGCCTGGTTTAGATTCAGGATAATTTTAGTTCTGAATATAGATTATGAACAATTCAATATACCTGGTCCAAGCAATGAACACAGGTATGAATGTGGTTAGGTTGCTCATGCAGGCTGGTACAACTCAAAAATAAGTATGCCAAATTAGTTTCTTAGTCTGATCGCTTCCTTTTGTTTATTGTTTCTGTTTTGACTTATACTAGTTCTTCGGATTTGTAAAGGCAGCGTTAAGAACGCAGAATCAAACAGGTGCTGGTCAACCAACTTAGGAAATATGTAATAAAAATTCTAATGATAGATTAGTATTAAAGCTTCTATCTTCACGGAAACCAAAGTGCATAACTTGTGGATCAAGGTCTGAAATTTGACTACCAGTTGTCCTTTACGTTGCCTGTCATTTGTTTTCTATTGATCTGCCCATTTAAGAGTCAGGAAAGTCAAAAGAGATTGCACGGAAATTGTTGAAATGAACGTCAGCAAAATACTTATCCGTAAAATAATTTATTTAAAATACATAATTTACAAATTATTACAAACATTTTATAGATTTGCGAATTACTGCTATGGTAGTGATTTGTTATATATACCACAGGATTCAATGAAGCAATTCTACATTCTTACACCATTTCCAATACCAGCAAGAAAGATGACATTACCAATGTTTACATACCATATTGTTCTCTCCCTCCCTGTAGCATTTATCCTTTGGCATTGCCAGAAACCATCTGCACTTTCTCTCGTCTCCTCTACCAAATGTCCCAAAGATCAGAGCCTTGCCTTGCTTGGGCTTAAGAACTCATTTTCTTTTGCCAAGGATGCTTCTTTGGATTGCAGAGGATCATATCCCAAGCTGGTTTCCTGGAAAAATGGAACAGATTGTTGCTCATGGGAAGGTATCATTTGTGACCCCATCAGTGGCCAAGTTATTGAAGTTGATCTCAGTTGCAGCTGGATTCAAGGACCAATCCCTTCTAACAGCAGCCTTTTTCAGCTCCCAAGCCTCCAAAAACTCAACCTTGCTTTCAATTATTTCAACCACACCAAGATGCCATCTAAGTTTGGTTGGTTAACAGGTTTGACTCATCTAAACCTGTCTAATACATGGTTTTCTGGTCCAGTTGCATCTGAGATCTCTTACTTGTCTAAACTGATTTCTCTCGACATCTCACTAATCGATGGGTTGATACTTGAAGCTCCTGATTTCAGCAGAATAGTTCACAACCTAACTAATCTTGTTGAACTTTATCTTGACTATATTGACATGTCCACTATTGCACCCAGATCTTTAGTGAACCTTTCTTCTTCCATACAGTCGTTAAGTCTTGGTCTCTGTCAACTGAGAGGAAATTTTCCAGAGAAATTGTTTCACCTACCAAATCTTCAGCTGCTCAGTTTATCAGTAAACAGTGAGTTACAAGGTTCTTTACCACAGTCAAACTGGAGCAGTCCCCTTATGTTCTTGCAACTCGGTGGCACAAAGTTCTCAGGAGAGTTGCCCGATTCAATTGGCAATCTCAAGTCTCTGATGATATTGGATTTTTATGGCTGCAATTTCGGGGGATCAATTCCTGCTTCACTTGGGAACCTTGATCAACTCACTGAACTAGACCTTGGAGAAAACAACATGACTGGTGTGATTCCAGATGTTTTTGGTAATATTGGCAACTTATTCCGTCTTGCTTTCACCAATAACAATTTCACTGGTCAACTTCCTTCATCAATCTTCAGCCTCAGAAAACTTTCTCGTTTTGATGCCTCACAAAATAAACTGGACGGTGGCCTTCCAGAGGAGATATGCACTCTTTCTAATCTCACCTCTCTCGACTTATCATACAACTCCTTTAGTGGCAAGATACCATCTTGTTTGTTTTCTCTCCCAACTTTATCGACACTTTACCTCAATAATAACAAGCTCGCGGGGGAGCTTGGTGAATTTAAATCCAAGTCCTTGACAGATATAAAGATGAATGATAATATGATTCAGGGCAGGATTCCACCATCAATCTTCGGATTGAGAAATCTTACTAATCTCAATCTTCAATCAAATAACTTGAGTGGGACTGTGGAATTGGAGAAATTCTCAGTATTCACAAATCTTTCGGTACTTGATCTTTCTTTTAATAGTCTATCAGTGATAACTGATGTCAGTGGCAACTCAAGCCTGCCAATGTTCTACAGTTTGGGGTTGTCAGCTTGCAACATAAGTGAGTTGCCGGACTTCTTGAGAACCCAAAACCAGTTGACAGTTTTGTCTATGTCCCATAATAGAATTCATGGACAAATTCCTGAGTGGCTGTCAACATCCGTGGTGAAGAATTCTTTAAAATCCTTAGTTCTTTCTCACAATTTCCTTACTCGTGTGAATCGATTTCCTCCTACACTGGAATCTGTTGACCTCAGTTCTAACATGCTTCAGCAGCCATTTCCCGTTCCTCCAAAGGTTATGTACATCTTTCTCATCTCTAACAATAAACTATTTGGAGAACTCCCTTCAACTATCTGCAATATTACAAATCTTATGATTCTTGATGTATCGAACAATAGCTTGACCGGCTCTATTCCAGAATGTTTGGAAAATTTGAGCAACCAACTCACTGTGCTAAACTTAGGGAAGAACAGTTTTCACGGTAAATTCCCTGGAAGATTTGGTGAGGAAGCTATACTAAGGAACTTTGACATGAATGGCAATCAGTTTGAAGGACCATTGCCAACATCTTTAGTCAATTGCAAAATGTTGGAAGTCCTCGACATCGGGAACAACTTTGTAAACGACACATTCCCTACTTGGTTGGAGACCCTTCCAAAGCTACAGGTTTTAGTCTTGAGATCCAATAGATTCCATGGTCCCATAGGAAGTCCCAAAACCAACGCTTCTTTCTCTAGTTTGAGGATCATCGATCTTTCTCATAATGATTTCAGTGGCATCCTTCCAGCAACATATTTTAAGAACTTCCAGGGGATGGTGACAGTCGATGATTCCAACAATGCGCCGGAGTATATGGGGGATGTCTACTACGTGGACTCAGTAGCTTTGACAATGAAAGGGATGGAGTTGCAACTAGAGAGAATCCTGACCATTTTCACAACCATTGATATGTCAAATAACAGGTTTGAAGGCCAAATTCCTGAAGTGGTTGGAGAGCTTCGATCACTTGTCATGCTCAATTTCTCTCATAATAGTCTAACGGGCCACATCCCATCCTCATTAGCAAACTTAACTAAACTCGAGTCGTTGGACCTCTCTTCAAACCAACTTACTGGAAGCATTCCACAGCAACTTTCAGGCCTGAATTTCCTTTCAAAGCTAAATGTTTCATATAACCAGCTTTCAGGAATGATTCCCAAAGGTGGACAATTTGACACCTTTCCAAGCAATTCGTTCGAAGGAAATCTCGGACTATGCGGATTTCCTTTGCCTGAGGAATGTGGCAACATGATGACTCCACAAGCTCCTCCATCTGTACCCATTGAGACACAAGATTCTGACAGTTTATTTGATTGGAAATTTGCACTTATGGGGTATGGATGTGGACTTGTGATTGGACTCTCTATCGGATATATTGTGTTCACAACAGGAAAACCATGGTGGCTTGTGAGAATGGTTGAGAAGCAGCAACAGAAACTGTTAAGAAAGCGTGATAAACGACGGAGAAGAAAAACAAATTAATTCCCAAGTGACAACTGTGTATACCAGTGCAAAGGGCAAAAAAGCTGCATAGGTTCATGTTTCCCATTTTGTTTCACTTTTACGGGCGGGTTTGTTCTGCTGTTTGAACTTCGGCTGCACATTTATGGGTCGTTTGGAAACCTTCGAATTGAATTCAACGTTAGAATTGAATTCAATTACATTAATAATATTGAATTGAATTCAATTTACACTGTTTGGAACAAATCTAGTAATATTAGAATTAAATTCAATTCTACTGTTTGGAACATAATCAAAATGAATTCAATTATTTTATATGACATTTTTATCTTTGACTAAAAGATAACCATATTAAATAATCAACATTCAAACTTACATAGAACAAGTTGTAAACATCAATTTCATTATTATTAATATCATAAAAAGTTCATTATTAAAATGAAAAGAAAAATTGGTTGCAAATAATATTAGGCTAAACCGAGCTATGAAGACAATAGAAACTATTATAATTTAGAAGCTTAAAAATGTATGAAAATGAGTAATAGTTCTTTTGCGTTGACAATTACAATGTATTATCAAATTTTGAAATTTCACTCTGAATTACATAATATCATATCAAGTTTAACTTATCTTTCTGTGATAAGGAGACATAATATCGTTACATCAGAAAATTAAATAAATAACATTCATATGACAAGGAGACATAACATCGCTACAGAAATGAGAGCTGCTTTGAAGAGAGAAAAGAGGGCTGCATTGAAGAGATAAATGAGGGTTGTATTGAAGAAAAAAAGTAAGGGTATTGTAGGAAGATAACTTTTAACGATAAAAAGCAGCTTTTGAATGTTCACAAGGATTGAATTCTTGTGATTTTTCATTGGAATTGAATTGCTGAAGGTGGCTGGTTTTAACAAAAGAATTGAATTCAATTCTTTTAGCTTTTTGGGTTCCAAACATAAGAATTGAATTCAATTCCAATTGAATTCAATTCTTATGTTTCCAAACAGGGCTAACATTGTCTTCAGATTTGTATACTTTTGAGATTATACATAAAAATTGCCGATCCGACATAGTAAAGGAAGAGTCTTCACTACGCAGTTTATATTGCAATGTATTATTCTATTCTCCTGAATCTAAATTCAAGCAAATTAGTCATTGCTCAGTGACTGCGAGTTTGCATATGTCATAATTTATAAACAGTGGTCGGGTCGGTCGTGCTGGGCCCGAGCCCAGTCGTAATGACCCACAGGCCGATCGGTCGAATCTTCAAAGATCAGTCTCAGACCTATTGACCATTCCAAGCCCAGAACCAGTCCGCGTTCTCCTTGGCCCATTCGCAGGCAAGAGACTCCCATGCATACGTAAAGAC
>JANQAP020000068.1:1736821-1749864 GCA_026874005.2 Erythroxylum coriaceum
CTTTATGATTAATAATTAAATAATTAACAAATACACAAAGATAAAGAATGCCTTTTATTGAATAATAATAATGTCATCCAAATAAAATTACAACCAAAATAAATTGGCTGTAAGGGCATAAACTAACAGAAAGATGAGAATGTTTAGAATATTTGGTCTAACTTTTCTTGGACTATAAAGTACATCCTCAAATTTAGAGAAAGTGTTAGAATGAAATTGTTGTACAAGCTTAACAACAGATCAAGCTATTCATTTTGGTTTGATAATTAGAGTCCATATGATCCCTTAGAAATGGGATTAGATCGTTCCTCGCTGAAGTACACATTTCCTTCCAATGTAAAAATAAAGGAGGTGATGATTAATTGGAATAATATGTTGGAATAGCTTCCTGGTTTTTCTATAGTCACTCAACTGTGTAACTTCAGTTTCGATCCAAATAAGGAGAACATAATCTATTACAAAGGAACTTCCTTAGGTGTATTTTCGAATGCTTCTTGTAGGAATTTGATGAGGACCACCAACAAATAAGTTCAAATGGTGTAATATGGTTTAGTTTAAACATGCTTATCCCCGAGCATTACTCATCTTATTGATAATAGTACAACTTTTCAGTTGTAATTACATTAGCTAAACTTATCTTGTATCAAATTATCTTAATTTACATAACATCATACCAATCTAATCATTTTTAGGACTTTGTTTTTATTTATTTATTTATTCCTTCCTATTTGTTATGGATCATTCAGAAACCTCTCTACTAATTAAGAGTAAGACTACGTACACTGGACCTCTCTAGATGTGGAATTTTTATTGGATTGTTGTTGTTGTTGTTGAATCAATTACAAATTGATTCATCTTATCTAAATTAGTTGATAATTATAGCATACATTGTACAACAATTCACATAAAAAATCAATACAATACACTTTACTTTCAATTTCTCACCTTATTTTTTCTTTCATGATATTAGAGCCTACCTGAGCTAAGTCTCAAAAATTTTCACCTCTGCTACATCTACCATCCATAAACATAGGCCTACCACACTTTTATACACAAAATCTCACAATGCCGTCTATCAACACTTCACTACCAATTACCAACGTCACCAATTTTGTTACTATAACTCTCGACAACAATAACTACCTTATCTTGTGAAATCAAGTCAAAGTCATACTACTGACCTGTGACTTAATCAAGTATATTGGCAGATCCATCGCTCTGTCGTCCAAGCACGATGAATCAACCGATGACATTTTACCTCCTTTAGCAGGATTCCTGGAATGGAAAAAACAGGACAAATTAGTCTACTAATATCTAATTGCAACACTTAGCTCCACAGTCGCGTCTCTTGCTCTCAACTATGACACTGCGCAGAGTCTCCACTAGAGATCCATTTTCTTCGACAAACTGCAGCTTGAAAATCACTCCTTCATCGTTGTTTTCTTGTCACTAGAAAAGGCGATTCCACCATCACAGATTATCTGAAGATCATTTCCACTACCGCTGAAGATATGGCAGCAATAGATGACCTAGTCTCCAATAACAACTAGGTTCCCTTCTGAAGCGCTCGTGGAGGTGATTCGAAGAAGGGTTATCTGAAAATCCTTGGGAATTAATGATGGTGGCATCGACTTGATGGATTTGTGTATGTTTGGAAGTTTCGGCAAAGAAGGACAAGGAAGAACAAGATTCAAAATTCAACAAAGAATAAGAAGATACGCAAGGTTTAATCCCTACTAGACCTCACGAATACGTGATTCGAGCAACTTAGATGATCGAAACTAAAACCAAAATGATTGAATCAAACAAACATGCCACAATTTGAGAAAATTGATAAGTGAATTATTGATTCGTGTTGAAACAAGAACAAGAGGAAATAACCTCACTATGGCCAGCGACATAATCAAGAAACTAATAGTCGTCCTCTTACAATAACTCTAATGAACCTATTTATACCTAGGTTTAATAATAAGTACTCGGGCTTTAATATGGGTTAGCCTAAAACAAAAAAGGTGTCTTAACTTAAAATAATTAAGAGGTCTAATGTATGGGCTTAATAGTCCAAGTCTTCAAGTCACTAGGGTATTTGATCTAAGGATTTGAGTTAGATAGATCAAATTTGACTGGGATCCGTAAAGCTCTCCTCCCATAGGCTTGGACTGTTCCATCCTCTCCAAAAGATAGCCCATATGTGCATGGAGAGCCTCCTGAAGTATCTTGGCCCTAGCTCCAGTCATGGACCCAACTGGCATAGCTAGCTCTCCTCCCTTGCCTCTGTCGTTCATGCCAACTCTGTGGTGATCCATGCTCCTACTCATATCAATCCCTCCATCCTTAAGAAGATTTGTCCTCAAATCTAAATTCATATCAAAAGGAGATAAGTCGGCAACATTGAAGGTAATAGACATGTCATACTTACCTGGCAAGTCAATTTTGTAAGCGTTGTCATTGATTTTCTCCACAACTTGGAAAGGACCATCACCTCGTGGGTCCAGCTTAGATTTACTATAAGTAGGAAAACGCTCCTTCCTAAGGTGCACCCAAACCTAATCTCCAAGTTCGAAAGTCACCATCTTCTGTCCCTTACTGGCTTGACAGGCATGGACTTTGTTTCTTTCCTCAATATGTTATCGTGCCTTCTTATGAATCTCCTTCACTATTTAGGCCTTTGTCTTCCTATCTGTACTAGATAGCTCATGCAGAGGGAAAGGAACCAAATCTAAAATAGTCAAAGGATTAAACCCATAAATAATCTCAAAAGGCAAGAACCCTGTGGTAAAATGCACACATATATTATATGCAAACTCAATGAATGGCAAACAATCACCCCAAGTTTTCAAATTTCTCCCTACAACAGTACACAATGAAGTCCCCAAGGTTCTATTCACAACCTCAGTTTGTCCATCAGTCTGTGGGTGGCAAGTAGTAGAATATAACAATTTAGTTCCCAACTTTCACCACAGTACACGCCAAAAATGACTAAAAAACTTAGCATCTCTATCCGAAACAATAGACCTCGGAATACCATGTAATCAGCAACATGTAGCGGCATCATCAGTCTTATGACATGCAATGAAATCTGCCATTTTACTAAATCTGTCCATAACAACAAAGATGTTATCAAACCCCCTCTTTGTCTTAAGTAAACCCAAAACAAAGTCCATAGATATATCCATCCAAGTAGGTAAAGGCAAAGGGATATACAATCCACGAGGTTTCGAAGTGGATTTGGCCTATCTATAAGTAATACAACGGTTACACACATGCTTCACATCTTTGCGCATACATGGCCAATGAAAATGTTCATACAAGATGTCTAATGTCTTGGCAACTCCAAAATGCCCCATTAACCCACCACTATGGGCTTTATGCACAAACAACACACGCAAAGAACAATTAGGTACACACAATTGATTTCTATGATATAAATAACTATCAGACCTAAAGTACTTGTGACATGCGCCATGTTCACATGCGGCATACACACTAGCAAAATCCACATCAATGGCATACAATTCCTTAATTTGCTCAAATCCCAACAACTTAGAGCTAAGAGTAGAGATTAAGGAATACCTCCTAGATAAGGCGTTGGCCACTACATTTTCCTTCCCTTACTTGTAGTGCAACATGTATAGAAAGGTCTCCAAAAACTCCACCCAAGTCGCATGTCTCTTAATCAACTTACCTTGGCTCTTCAAATGCTTAAGTGACTCATGATCCGTCCGAACGACAAACTCCTTTGGTTAAAGGTAGTGCTACCACAACTCCAATGCTTTTGCCACGACATAGAGTTCCTTGTCATAAGTCGGGTAGTTGAGTTGGGCAACACTCAACTTCTCACTGAAGTATGCAACTAGTTTTCCTTCCTATAACAACACAACACCTATACCAATCCTAGAAGCATCACATTCAACTTCAAACATTTTATCAAAATTGGGCAAACAAAGAATAGGAGTAGAACACAAATTTTCTTTTAACAAGTTAAATGCACGTTCTTGCTCTTCCCCTATGTAAAACCTCTCTCTTTCTTGATTATCTCAGTCAAAGGTGCAGCAATGGTAGAGAAATCCTTCACAACCCTCTTATAGAAACTAGCAAGTCCATGAAAACTCCTCACCTTGGTCACACTCTTAGGCGTCACCCATTCTTAAATAGCCTTTACCTTTTCACTATCCACTTCAACTCCCTTCGAACTGACCACAAATCCTAAGAAATTCAACTTATCAATGCTAGACGTATACTTCTTAAGATTCGCATACAACTTCTCCTTTCTCAACACATCAAGAACATACCTCACATGCATGACATGCTTATCCAATGTAGTGCTATACACAAGAATATCATAAAAGTAAACAACTACAAATCTGCCTAGAAATTCACGCAAAACCTGATTCATTAACCTCATAAAGGTGCTAGGTGCATTAGTTAAGCCAAAAGGCATCACTAACAACTTATATAGCCCATACTTAGTTTTAAAAGCAGTTTTCTATTCTTCCCCAGGTTGCATTCGAATTTGATGATAACCACTTTTTAGATCAATTTTTGTGAACATGCACGCACCATGCAATTAATCTAACATGTCATCTAACCTAGGAATGGGATGTGTATACTTTACAGTGATTTTGTTCAAAGCTCTACAATCTATGCACATCCTCTACGTTCCATCCTTCTTTGACACCAACAAGATAGGAACAACACACGAACTCAAGCTTTCCCTCACATGACCCTTCTCCAATAGCTCATCCACTTGCCTTTGAAGCTCCTTTGTCTCCTTAGGATTGCTCCTATAGGCTAGTCGGTTTGGTATTTGAACTCTGGGCACAGAGTCAATTTGATGCTCAATACCCCATAAGGGTGGTAGCCCTTTAGGTATTTCCTTAGGGAAGACATCTCCATATTCCTGAAAAAGAGACTTAAAAATACTTGGCAAATCTTGATTAGCGTTAGTTTCTGCCATAAAACACTCCCTATATCTAATCACCACAAATGCTCTTTTCTCTCTACATGCTCTCCTCAAATCTTTTCCCTTAGTAAATAAGTTCACCTTCTTATTTTTTTCTCTCTTCTTTTATCTCTCTACACTTTTCTCTCTTGCACATCCCACTTTCTTTTCCTCACTCATGCAGTCACTCCCTATTGGGCCATTCTCATTTTTCTTTTGGGTCTTTTTTCCCTCTTCTTTTTTTTGAACCTCACTACCCAAACCCTCCTCACTTTTCATTGCTTTGACCTGGTCTAAGTAGATCTCATAGGGTGACAATAGTGCCAAGATGAAATTTCTACCCTTGAATTTAAAGGATTACCTATTGGTGTACCCATTATGCTCTACACGCCTATCAAATTGCCATGGTCTCCCTAACAACAAATGACTTGCCTGTATAGGTACCACATCACAAAGTATCTCATCCTCATATCTACCCATTGAAAATGACACTAACACCTGCTTTGTCACTCTCACCTCACCACTGTCATTAAACCATTATAACTTGTATGGCTTAGGATGCTTCCTACATGTTAACCCCAATTTAGTTACCATAGTCATACTAGTTATATTTGCACAACTACCCCCATCTATGATCAGATTACAAACTTTTCCTCCCACTAAACACCTAGAATGAAATAAGTTTTCTCTCTGAAATAACCATTTAACTCTAGAATGTTTACTAGAAGATGTTTAGGTGTTAGGTGTACCTTTTGTTTCAGCCCCTACATTTGGCCTTTTTGGAGTCTCCTTAAAGTCGACACCCTTGTCTTTCTATCTTTCCTCCCTTTTGGCCCTTTTCGAGTTCCAATTATGACTAGAACTCATTCCACCCCTTGCTGTCACTCTAGCCTTGAGTTGCCTCCCCACTTTCATAGCCATGTTCACCATGTCTTCAATCTCCATATAGTGTTGCAACTCCACCATATTAGCGATCTCCTAGTTTAACCCACTCAAGAAACGTGCCATAGTAGCCTTTAGGTCCTCCTCAATATTAGCTCGGATCATGGCTATCTCTATCTCCTTATAGTAGTCCTCCACTAACTTACACCCTTGTGTGAGTCCTTGGAGCTTTTGATGCATATCCCGGTAATAATAAGAAGGAACAAACCGCTTCCTTATGCATGCCTTCATTGCTACCCATATAGTGATGGGGTGCTCTCCATTCCTTCTTTGAGGAAGTCACCAACTGATCCACCATATTAATGCATAGTCAGTAAACTCAACAGCAGTAAGCTTTACCTTTTTCTCCTCAGAGAAGTTATGACACTAAAAAATCAAGTCCACTTTTCGCTCTCACTCCAAGTAAGCCTCAGCATCATTCCTACATTTAAAGGATGGAATTTGCATCTTGATAGATTTGAGTTCTCCATCTCGCCTGTTGAGTAATTATCCTCTCCTAACCCTCCTAGGCATGCGCTCCTCATACTCCCCTTCCTCCTCACCAAACTCGTCTTCCTCAACCTCATACCGTAGTGGTGGCGGTCGACGAAAAGGAGGCGCTTGCTGTCGAAATGCAGCACGCCGAGCTTGAGGTTCCTCAGGTCCTCCACGTTTGAGCTCCGCAATTTGTTGACCTTGGCTCTCCATGGCCTCCCTCTTTTCAGTACAAGTCAGATTGAGCCTCTCGAACTGCTGTTGAATGGCTCTTAAGGTGAGAGCATTCACCTCTCCAATTCGGATCTCATCATATTCTCCTCCTTCCTGAGACATTGTGTAAACTATTTTCTTCCTACAAAACAAATGTTAGCAATAAACAGCCTCACAACACTCCCTCACGTGTTTCGCTCAAGTCAAAGTCACTCCCCTCGTGTTTTCACAAGTCACGGCTTTTGCCCTCAATTGCACTCACACACTCTTGCCTCTTACCACTCAATTTCCTTTAAAATTCAAGTCACAAGTCAGAACCAAGTTTCTACTGATCAACAATCCCAAAGAAGTAGAGTGTATGTTCAAACAATTTGTAATATGAATCCAACGATTATGCCACTAGCTGCCCAATTACAGCTCCTAACGAGTAAGCAATTCGTACAAGACAATTAACAAGGAAAGAATTCAATTCGAACAATCAAGCAATGTAATTGAACAATTCGATCAATAGGCTTTTTTTTCAAATTTTTTAAAGATTTTTTTAAACTGTTTTTGAATTTTTTAGATTTTTTTAGATTTTTTCATACTTTTTAAGGATTTTTTAGACATTTTTCAGATTTTTTTCAATTTTTCAATTTTTTTCGAATACCAATAGAAGATATAATAAGGAGGAGAAGAAACCCTAGGTCAAAATTTTTCACACCCTAGGTTTGGTTGAAGTCGATGGGTTTGAAGGAGTAAAATTAAATAAAGGTGACGAACAAACCCTAATTTTTCTTTGAAGTAAATAAGAATTTACCTCACACCAATGCTCTGATACCAATTGACATGCTCACGGAGGTGATTCAAAGAAGGGTTATCCGAAAATCCTTGGAAATTAATGATGGTGGTGTCGACTTGATGGATTTGTGTAAGTTTAAAAGTTTCGGCAAGGAAGGAGAAGGAAAAACAAGATTCAAAATTCAACAAAGAATAAGAAGATACACAAGGTTCAATCCCTACTATACCTCATGAACACATGATTCAAGCAACCTAGATGATCGGAACTAAAACCAAGAAGGTTGAATCAAACAAACACACCACAATTTGAGAAAATTGATAAATGAATTATTGATTCATGTTAAAACAAGAACAAAAGGAAATAACCTCACTATGGCTGGTGGCACAATCAAGAAAATAATAATCGTCCTCTTACAATAACCTTAATGAACCTATTTATACCTAGGTTTAATAATAAGTACTCGGGCTTTAACATGGATTAGCCCAAAACAAAAAAGGTGTCTTAACTTAAAATAATTAAAAGGTCTAATGTATAGGCTTAATAGTCCAAGTCTTCAAGTCCTAAGGGTATCTGGTCTAAAGATTTTAGTTAGATAGATCAATTTGGGTTGGGATCCATAAAACTCTCCTCCCATAGGCTTGGATTGTTTCATCCTCTCCTAAAGATAACCCACATGTACATGGAGAGCCTCCTTAAATCTTTTGGCCATAGCTCCAGTCATGGGCCTAACTAGCATAGCTAGCTCTCCTCCCTTGCCTCTGTCATTTATGCCAACTCCATGGCGATCCGTGCTCCTGCTCATATCACCTTCACCATCAATGGACTTCCTCTAGAATATGACTAGTTTGTCACTGCCATGGAGAACAGTAATCACCTCCATACTTCTCTGAGTTGCGATCCAAATTGCTGCTTCACAAACAATGTCTATTGTCCCTCCTTTAAATAACACCATAAATGGCTTTCGCGACTCAACAAGGCACTCAACTCTCCACTCCAGGCAGGGACAAACGACTTAACTTCTCCAATCAGCAGAGGCGTAGCTTCAGGATTATCACGCCATAAGACCTAAATAGGACCTTTTTTAATTCCAACTAGGCTGTGTCATTTAATACTTTCTCAAGACCTGGCCTAGATCAGCCTATTCACTAACCCCTCAGACCCACTCTCACTAGCACCACCCACAACTCCAATAGACCAATCCCTATGGTCCAACCCAATTAAACATTTTCAATCCATATCCCAATTATACCTTTCAACCCAATCCAATCCTCGACCTTCAAAATGTAAAATTTACAAAAAGATTGGCCACACCATTGCTATTTGTTGTCTTCACTACATGCAATCTAGCAATAATTTCTCTAATCCTCCCTCTTACCCAACATAAATTCAATCAACATTCTTTGCATTAAACCCTATCCCTCCACCACCTTCCTCAACCTGTTCCCCTAGTGAAATCACCGAATGGCTACCAGATACTGTGCTTCCTCTCATATGACACCCAATACTAATATTCTCGACTCCATTCAACCAAATCAAAATAATGATCAAGTAGTTGTTAGTAATGGTACTACTTTACTAATAACTTCCAAAGGTTCCCTAGCCTTCCATACAATATTTGACAATTTCACTTAAATAGTATTCTCATTATGCCTTACTGTAAATATACTTTCTTTTGCTTAATCTGTTAAAGACAATTCCTGTTTAATTGAATTTAATCCCTCTGTTTATATTGTGAAGGACCTTTCCACCAAGATTCCACTTCTCGTAGGAAACATCCACTATTATCTCTACCCTCTCAAGGTTCCTATCAATTTCGAGAATCCCATGACTTTTGCTACTCAACGTACTTCTTCACACTTCCAGAATTAACATCTTGGTCATCTATGTTCTCAAATATTCCAAATTATTTATGTTTGATTCAATGTCTCATACCCCATCTTCATTGTAATTCATGTCTTCAAAACAAAACTTGTCATCTTTCTTTTCCTACATATACTACATATCTTCAACTTATTCATTATGACATTTGGGGACCATCACCTTTGTTACCACTCTCTAGTTTAAGATATTTTATAATTTTTATTAATGATTTTAATCACAAAATCTGGGTTTTTCCTCTAGATATTAAGTCTCAAGCACTACAAAAATTTCAATTTCCAAAACCATTGTTGAGAACTTATTCTTAACAAAAATCAAAATGTTTTAATGTGATAAAGCTTTTGAACTCATCAAAGGATCACTTACTACTTTTATCACCACTTATGAAATTTCTTTTCGTATTTATTGTCCTCATATCACACAATAAAATGGTGTTGCTGAACATAAAATTAATCACATAACTGAAACAAGGTTCACTCTTCTTGTTCATAGCTCTCTTCCAAAAAGATTTTGGTATGAAGCCTTTTCTATTGTTGTTTACCTTAAAAAAATTTTACCATCATTTTACCTTAAATCTTCTTATGAGCTGTTGTTCAACTCTTCTTCCAACCTTAATCTTCTTCTTGTTTTTGGTTAAATATGTTATTCTTTCCTTGCTCACATTAGAACTGATAAACTCACACCCAAATCTATCTCATGAGTATTCTTGGGCTATGCCTTTAATTATAAAGGATACAAATGTTTTGATCCCTCTATAAATAAAATTTATCTTTCCCTATATGTTTGATTTCTTGAAAATCAATTTCCTACACTCCACACTCCCCTTCCTCTTCTACCATTTCTCTATCTTTACCATTACAAATTCAATCATCAGCTTCTCCTTCACCACTGTCTAGTTCTCCAATCTTATGAATAACAATTATTTCTGCCTTACCTATACCTCTTGTACCCTCTTCCCTGCCTATTTCACTTGTTCCTCAACCATCATCTTCCTCTTCTAATCCAATGGTCACTCATACTTAGGATAACTTTTAACCTTTAAAATCTTTTCTTTACTATATCACTTACAACACTGTTGTTCCTATGTCGCTTTGATCCAGACCCTACTTTTTTTCACTCAAACAAACAAATTTCCTTACTGGAGATAAATCATGCTTGATGAGTTCAAAGCTCTTTGTCACAACAATACTTAGTTCCTTAACCTGCCCCATTTTTTCCTAGGTGTAAATGTTGTCAGCTTTAAGTGGGTATTTAATACAAAGCTTAATCCTAATGATTCCCTAGATCGCTATAAAGCCTGCTTGGTAGCTAAAGGCTATCATCAATCACTCGATCTTGATTATACTGACACATTTAGTCTAGTTATTAAACTAACTACCATTCACCTCATTCTTACACTTGCCTTAGCTAAAAGCTGGTCTATTCGTCAACTTGACATTGATAATGCTTTTCTTTATGGCCACTTACAAAAAAAATTTTTATGCAACAATCACCTAGTTTTGCTGATCCTTATGTCTGTTATCGAGCTCTTTATGGTCTTAAGAAAGTTTCTAGAGTTTGGTTTCACCACTTAAGTCATAAACTTGCTAACCTTAGGTTCACTTCCTCCAAAGCTGATACATCTCTTTTTATTCACTCTACATTAACTCACACAACCTTTCTCCATGTTTATGTAGATGATATCTTGGTTACCAGTTCTTCACAACAATTTATTCAATCAATCATTGATGCTCTTCACTCTGTTTTAACCATAAAAGATATAGGACCTCTTTATTACTTTCTTAGCATTGAAGTCACATTTACACCCACTAGCCGTCTTCTGACACAATCTAGATACACCCGTAACCTTCTTCAATGCACAGATCTTGGCTTTTTTGAACCTATCTCCATACTTGTAATCACTCTCTACCACTTTCCAAAAATCACGACCTTTCTCTTTCTAATCCTATTGAATACTATAGAATTATTGGAGCCATTCACACCTTTGTCTAACCAGACTTAATATCTAATTTTTTGTTAACAAAGGTTTACAATTCTCACATTATCCTACTAATATTCGCTAGATAGAAGTTAAACACATTATTAGATATCTTTGCTCGACCTCATCCCATGGCCTACATTTAACTAAACCTTCTACCTTAGCTATCACTGCTTACTCTGATGCTGATTGGGCTAGTGTGCTGACAATCTTCAATCTACATCTAGTTATTGCATTTTCTTTAGCTCCTCTTTAATTTTTCGGAGTTTTAGAAAACAACCTGCTATGACCAGATCTTGCAATGAAGTAGAATATAGGAGCATTACTTTAGCTGCCATTGAACTATGTTGGCTTAATTTTCTACTTGGTGAACTTGGATTATCCGACATTAAACCACTTTCATAATGTGACAACATCGACGTTACCTTTCTTACTACAGATGTCGTCTCTCATGCTTCTACCAAACATATTGAAATTGATATACATTTTGTTTGTGATTTGGTTGTGAAGAAATTTCTATTCATTCGTCATATATTGGTGCTTCTTACGAACTTGTTGACATTCACTACAACAAAAAATATGGAGTTTAATGACACAAAAGGTGGAGTTTTTAGATGCTTTTTTGGGTCTTAAAAATAATTTTAGACGCTTTATAAAGAGTAAAAAAAAGTGTCACAAAACTATTTTCGACAGTTTTCTTAGACATATAGATGCGTCGAAAAAACATACATTTTTTACGCATCTAAACATCAAAAATTTAAGTGTAAAAAATCTATTTACACATAGATGCGTCGAAAACATACATTTTCGACGGTTTTCTTAGACACGTAAATTCTATTTTAGACGTTTTTTGTAAACTTTTAGATACTTTTTTCCATCAATATTTTCACTTTGAGGCAGTTTTTTACGTTGAAAAATTACACCATTTTTAGTTAAAAAATAAGCTTACAAGTTATTTTGTGCATCGTTTTTAAGATCACGCACATATTATTATAATAAATTATAATAAAGTAATCACATATTTATTATTATAATAAATTTTACAAATTAATCTAAAATATGTATCTACATATTATTATAATAAATTAACACTTTTGTTAATCACTTATTGCCACTTTGACTTGAAGTATCAATATATTTATTCCATTATTACCCTTGAGGTTTGATTACATTACTTAGAATGTCTTCCTCTATAAAGAGAAAAATTGCGACAGATGCAACATTATTAAGCGTGTGTACTCATTAATCATGTGAAAGAGAAAATTGAATTCAAGGAGTTATTTTGTATACACAAAAAGTGCAACCCAGTACATATTAGACATCTTATAGTATTCACGACTAAGTCATATATATATATCATCTAAGTGCAACTCAAACAAAAAGAACATGAACTTTATAGCTGCAAATCTCAACTTCAAAAGAACATCTCTAGTACATTTCCATACAAGTCAAACCTCACATTCCATTGACCGTTCATATCTGCATCCAGAATCTAATCATTTAAGGCACCTGAAAGATAGAGAGAAGAAAAATAACTTATAACACTGTAAATGCAAGTTAATTATATGATTTGATGGAAAATTACAATGTCAAACTTTTGGATTAGCTAAGAAAGCAAAACGAAGCGAAGCATATTTGACACGAGAACATGTGACTCATCCAGATCCTAGGTTGAAAGTTATTACCAAGTGAAGAAATGTTTGCTAGAAAGAACAGGCAGAACAGAGCATTGGGACATTATATGAGTTAATGCAATAGTCACACACACACACACACACACACACACACACACACACACACACACACACACACACACACACACACACACACACACA
>JANQAP020000068.1:1769220-1785405 GCA_026874005.2 Erythroxylum coriaceum
TTAATTAAAATATTATTATTAATTAATTAAAATATTATAATTAACTAATAATATAATTAAAATATTCATGGGGAGGGTTTTCTTGTAAATTTATGTGTGTGTTTTGTTTCCGTCTCCATCTCCGTTTTCTTGTCCTCTGGTTTTGGAAGGAACAAAAATTTTATGTCTCTGTCTCCGGAGTCGGGACAAAAATTGGTGAGGACAGCAAGCAAACAGGTAAGAGACAGAATTTTTCTGTCCCTGTCTTCTGTCCCCACCCATGAGGACAGCAACCAAACGTAGGGTAAGTCTCCAATCAAGTGCCAAATTTTCTCATAAAAGAGTGATTTGATACCAGCCGGTCTTAGCACCTTTTTAAAGTTCAGATTATTTAGAGCTATTTCTATGTTTGTTTTGATTAAAGGTTTGGAGATCCATGTTTCTTAATGATCCCTGATAAGGAATATAGAATGAATGATTTAAGCTCCTGGAAAAAAGATCATTAGAAGGGTTACCTAATAAGTCTTTGAAATAGTTGAAGATGATTTTCTTTAGTTCAAATTAATTGTTGCAAGGAGAACCGTGAAGGCTTGGAAATGAAGTTAGCATGTTGATGTTTCTTCTTATTAGGATAGCATTATAAACGATGATGAGGCATTTGAATTGTTGGACATATAAGATCTTCACTAGCACATGATCTCATCTTGTCCAACATCCTCCTCTAAATTTCTTTCTACTGGGTAGAATGGTATACTGAATAGTACGTGATCATGCCTTATTTGACATCTTCTTTGGATTTCTCTCTAAGTGGGCATGACGAAATATTGAATAGCACGTGATCAAGTTTTATCAAACATCCTTCTCTACGAGGATTTTGAATAAATTTATATTTTATTTTATTTGTTTCTTACTTCAAACTTTGCTCAGTCGCTTTGATACCTTTCCTATTTTATCTAAAACTTTTCTTAAATTGAATTAGAATTTTCTATTTTATTTAGAACGCTTCAAAACATGAATTAGAGTTCATGTAACTCTATTTAAACAACTTTTTGATTGTAAAATGATTTTATTTTAAGTGACGTTTTGCTTCCTATTTCTCACTAAGTTAAACGACTATTTTGTTCAATTAAGCCAGTTGGGCATCAAGCTACGAACATTTTTCCACCAGTGGACTCGAGGCTTGGTCAACCCGGGCCTTGCCAATTGATTACTAACATTCTAATAAATATGAATCTCATCACTTGAATTTTCATTAAGTTGTTAAAACTACATTCACCTAATTCTTTAAATTTCTCATTAAAAGAGCTCACTCTTTTAACAAATTTATCTATAACTCATTTTTAGGATTCCTAACTGTTCACTTCTTCTTTTTTGTTCCATTTTCACTTCTAGACAAATACTTTTTAGACAACTTCATATAAAATAATTATAACACAATTAAACTAGAAAAAGAACAAAAGCATATATGTGTTGAATTGGAAGAAGCAAGTCGGCATAACATAACAATAATAACTCAACCATTTATCACAAAAATATATCAATAGTATTATATATAAGCAACAAATGAAAAAAATAAAGAGCTAGATTTAATATCATATATTAAAAATAGAAAACAAAGAGTAAAATTTTATGATAAAAGTTATCATACCCAATATTTATTGTCAATTTTTAAGTAATTCTAAAATAACAAAACTAACAGTGATCTACTTTTCACCAAAGAGAATAGAGAATTAAAACAATATCTACATTATAGAAACACTGAAACTAAATTTTATCAATAATCTACAAAATTAAATTTATACAAACAAAGTCACTCGAACCTATAAATCAGAAATGCTAATTATGAATTAATAAATGAAAGAGAAATTGCAATTGAAGAAAGAAATAAGGGATAAAAACTATCAATTATGATATCTACAAAATGAAAGAGAGATAAATTACCCAAATAAACTTCAATTCAAATTGAAATTATACCTAGAATTACAATTGACAAATATCATCTATAATCAAATTGAAAATTTTTAATTTATTCGAATAAACTACAATTTAAATAGAAAATGAAAGAGAGAAAAATTATACCTAGAGTTTAATTGAAGTTTCAATTCGTAAATAGAAACTTCAACCCATATTGAAAAAACTATCATACTCATAATCAAAATTCATTCTTTCACCCAGTGTTCATATTAAAAGAGCTACTAAGAAAATTAAAAATTCAAAGCAAATAATAAAAGATGAGACTTGAGAGAACAAATGAGATGTGATTCTTAACTAGATGGTAATGGCATTGATGGAGGCAAGGTCAAGGTGAAATTCTTAAATTTATGACTTTCTCTTACCAAATTTCAATGAGAAAAAATTTTGAATCTTGACATTTAACAAGATCAATTTCATTTCAAAATGTCTGCTTCCACCGCTGTTTTGCCTCTCAAAAGAAGTTTTTGTATGTAAGTTGAAAGATCAAACTATCTTTTTTATTAAATTGAAATTAATGTTTACTCTCAAAATAAATTCCTTTAAATCTTTTAAAAAAGATAGCTCTTCCCACGACGCTTCATCACTCGAGTGGAAGGCTCCTATATTATAAACTAGCTTATAATTAATTGGCCCTAGGTGAGGTTGTTAGGGAGCCATAGATCCATGCATCACATACATGGCAAGGCAGCGGAAGTGTCAGAATCAAAATTTCAACCTCACAACATTCCCAGAAAATCCAGAATCTATGTGCATGTATAAATGAAATTATAAAAACATGAAATTACAACATATGAACCTTGCAAATACTCCTCCTTTCTTAGATCTTCTCCTCGTTTAGGTTTTAGCAAACACCAAACATCTTCTTTGGCCTCTAGAGAGCACGCAAAGATGAAGAAAAATCACTGTGTAAGGGTAGTTAGAGCACCAAACAAGATGAGTTCAAGTAGATGTTCTAGTGAGAGTTAGATTAAGACCAAGTTTCATGCAATTAATCTCATGCAATAATTACTCAAAATTGCATGAACAAATCTCAAAATCACTCCTCTCAACTTCCAGAACTCTTCTGGACCCTTTGCTTCTCTATTGGGTTTCTTTTTGGTTAAAAATTCGTGGGCACATAAGTGAAGAACTCACTTATGTATCACCTGTCATTAAGTCAGTTATGATCGTGGCCTATCTTTTATGCGTGTAATAGCCATGCATACTTTGTTTTTCATCCAATATTTTATGTGTGTGACCCTTAGGTTCCCAGTAATTTTGATAACTTGAATTAACTTTTAATCCGAGCAAATCATAAAGGGTTTCATGAGGCGAATTTACCATAATGTAAATAGATTAACACTCAAACTCTTGGATAGTTAATTATTCTACTTACAAACCTTTCTATAGTCAATTATCGTGCAATTCATCCCTTCACTATCCTATACCCCACTTGGTTCGGAGTATAGGCTATGTGTCAACTCCTATTAGATTGACTATGTCAGATCTAGTCCAAGTGATGTTAGTTCTTGTCCTGAGGATCTCATTACTCTATGTGTCATTGAAGAATCTCTTCATGGCATATAATTGCTTTAGCTAGAGACTTCCGAGTAATGACCTCGACAAGAGGTCATGGGTATCATCTCCTTCTATCAAGAGTGGTGAATCCTTTATTGGCTATACCCAATTACCTTCGAATACCAATAGTTGTACCCAATCACCACCCTATGAGCGACCTCATCTTGAGGAAACCAGGAATGGTGTCAAAGCACAGGATCAATATCTAAGATATCCTTGAGTACCTCACGTCTAAGGATATTTGCACCATTGCTATGATGAAATTAATCATTGACATTTGATAGATCATCCATATGATAATTTCATAGTGGGTCATCCGATGTACTTATTGCTCTTGGTAAGCATCCACATGTTAACTTTAAACATCTCATGCTTACGGTTTATGAGATCCACTACTAGATCAAATCAAGAAGTATAACATGTGCTACTTATGCTTACGGTTTATGAGATCCACTACTTGATCAAATCAAGAAGTATAACATATGCTAGTCTATCTGAATTAACAATATCATGTCTCATTAATCCTATAACTAAGGATAACTTAGACACTAATATAATTACAAATGATAGCAATCACATTATCATCATCTCATCATGATTTCTTTCATGCTATATTTTATAGCATGGACTTAATTAAGTTGATTTAAGATAGACATCAATTCATAAATAAATGAATATCAAATTAATGAATGTCTTTCGCTTTATTAATCAAAATAAAGTTTGTACAAAAGTGCTAAAGATGATTGCTTTTAGAGCACTACTCTAACAGAGGCCCTAAGCAAAGCCCCTTCCTGCCCTAGCTCAAGACCGCCCTGGCGTATCCTACAAAGTGAAAAAATGCATTTGTTACTAATTGATATCATCTTTGGATACCTCAAATCTTGTATTAAATTTATCCCTAAATTGAGTAATATATTTATTTTTTGTTTATCAATTTATTTAAAGAACAACAAGAGTCTTCTTTATCCTAAGCTGTATTTTCAGATATTGCCTAACCAACTGTGTAGTTTGTCCTTAAATGTATATAAGATGGTGTTATATGATTACACAAGATAAAATTTCCTACAAAGAAACTATCAACGGTACCAGTATACTTTCATTTGAGCTGAAGGATTATGTCCTTCAATGTATATAAGATGGTGCTATTATTTGAATGTGAAATGTTTTACTGATTAAATGTATTATGTATTTCATATATTTAGGCTCTATTTGATTTGGTTATTAACCTCAGATTTTATTTATGATTTTTAAAACATTTAAATCAAATAAAAAACTATATTTGTTTGTGTTTCTATTTTCAAACTTATGATTTTAATTTTTCATTGATCCTATAATTTATTAAAATCATAAAAGCTATTTTATATTGACATCTTTTTTTCAAAACATGATTTCATTAATAGTTAGATAAAAATATTATTTTATTATTTAATATTAACTACAGACAAGTTATGACAATTATTTTTTAATTATTTAATAATTACTATACTAATTTTTCTTACAAAAATAAAATGTATTTTATAAATTTAAAAATGTTTTCAAAATATGAAAAAAAATTTCACAATAGATATATTTATGATCTTAAAATTTATTTATAAAATAAAAATAACTTATTTTATTTGAAAAACCTAAAAATATTTTACATTTTTAATATTTTAACTGAAATTTTTCATTTTAAAATTTATATGATAATTTATGCATTGTGAAATTAATTTATCTTAACTATAATTTGGTATATTTGATAAAATAGAAGAATAATTATATCAATACTAACGATATAAAAACTACACTTTCTTAAAGTGGAAAGACCAAATTTAAAATAATAAAACTAACATAAAAGCATAAAAGATAGAAGCGTACCTTTAACATATATGTGACATTAATCTTAATTGAGATTATGTTATAAATTATAATATCTCAATTATATCTAACTTCTCTTATATATGTTGTGTCCAAACATGAACATAACTTTAATCGTTTTCTATTAAATTTCTTAACAAAATTGCTGAGTTGATAAACAAAATTGGATAGTTTTGTAGCGAAACTTATTTTTAAGAAAAAAAAATTGTAATGGAACTTATGTAAGCACAACAAGGTCAAAACTCTGAACTTATTCCATGTTACAAAGAAATATGTTGTACTCATTTCCACATATAGTGAATATCTGCTTTTGTGGGCCGCTCTTTATAACCGTACAAGCCATCTTGAGAAGCTTTCCAAACACACAGCCATTGACACCTTTTGATGTAATCTCTTTTGGCTTCAAAGCCATTAAAACCTATGAATTTATCTTTCCAATAAGCATTGCAAAAGAAAAGCGTTGTACCCCAAAAGTTGAGATGAAACCTCCATTCATACGGCGTTTCATCAGCTCCAACCACATGGGTTCCCAGGTCATCATCTTTAGATTTGCAATGAATAGTAAAGTTTGATCCGTCTTTCATTTTGTTAAAGATTCGAACGGTGATAGCCTGATTGCTTGAACTTGGTTCAGATTTTGCAAGGACAGACTTTACTGAAGTAATGTATAAGAATAGCAGCAAGAGATTCGCACCCAATTTGAATTTCTTATTCATTTCCATGGATTTGATTATTAGTTATAGCCATACTACACTTCAATTTATAAACTGAAGAGTTTGTCAATAATGTTTGACTATTAATGGAGTGCATTAATTATGTAAGTTATGATAAGTTTTAAAGTGATAAGAATTCATTGTGCATTAAAATTTTATTAAATTTTGGATAGTATTGTCACATATATCTTTTACACTTGTACTATTTATATATGCATTAGAAAAAATAAAGGTATATTAAACACATCATTAATGCCTATTACAAATTTAGCAAGGAAGTAACATGTCAATTGGGAAATGGGAGTATCATTTCTTCTTTACCATTCCTTAGAGATATACTCTTGCCAGTTTAAAATTGACTAATCTACGTTGGCAAAAGTTACAACACTTTCTATGCTTCCATGACAGGTTTGCACGTTGAGGTACAAAATGGAAACCTTGAGAAAGACATTAAGGACATCAACGATATTAATGTGGCTCTTATTATATTTTTAACATTCCTTGCATATTAATGAACGTATTGTTTATAGAATTTCTGTTTTCTTCTTTTATGTATTTAATTGTAATATATATTAATGAACGTATTGTTTATAGAATTTCTGTTTTCTTCTTTTATGTATTTAATTGTAATATATAATATTGAAAAATAAACTAAATAGTAAATCTCACTATATTCTTCCTATTTATAATCATTATTAAGGAGAAGGGCTATTATAATGATACATAAAAGGGAGTATATTGAATTAATAATGTATGACAACAGCAACCCTGATTAGTCTTTTACTGATTATGATTACTGATGATACCCTCGCATGTGAATGGTGATTATTATATATTATAAATGTTTCAATTATTAATCCAATAGATTACATAAAGTCACGTGAGTTAAGTGGGAGAATATTAGAAAAACTCTTTTAGGTGACTCGTATTTTAAAATTCAATAAAGGGATTTGATAATTTAATAAATAGGCCTTTAAGCTTTTAGTCCATTCTGATGAGAAGTTTTAAATTTGACCAGTTTATAAAGGAAACTAGGAAACTAGGGTTCTGTTTGCATAATAATAAGTTTTGTCTCCTCACAAAATGTCGTAATGAAAAAAAGTGAGATAAAAAGTACAAGAAAAGAGATAGATTGGGTGAAGGAAGTTATTGAGATTCGTTTCAGCTTCACTGAGCTATGGACAAAGGTTGATATTTAAAATCTTTATCTTTGTATTAAAATAAAATATTATAAACATGATTGAATATTTGTGAGTTTTATGAATTTCTAGATCCTGTTATGTTTATAAAAATTATGCTTACATCTTTATTATAGTCATTCTATTTTAGACATTAACTAATAACTTGAGATTTTGTGAGATGATTATAATAATAACATGATATTAATAGTACCACTTTATTTTTGCTTAAACTTGAGGTTGTGACTTAAAAGCTTATTATTAAATGTTAAAAAATGTCTGTCTTAGTAGGTGCATTATGTATTTCATAAATTTAGATATCTCCGTTTTTACATTAATCACAAGTCTCTTGAGTTTTGGCCTGATAAGAACATAATTGGAGCTTTTTATATTGTAATTCTTAACGAGTTTACTAAAATGATGGATGAAGTTAGATGTGAAACTGAAAACTTATTCCACTTCGAAAAGAATTACTTTCGGTCATTTCCACACATAGTGAAGATCTGGGTCAGGGTGTCGTTCGTCATAACCAGCTAAGCCATCTTCAGAGAATCTCCAAACACAGTGATGCGGACACCTGTCGAGATCTCTTTCGCCTTCGAAGCCATTAAAACCTATGAATTTACCTTTCCAATAAGTATTGCAAAAGAATAAGGTTGTAGAGAAAAGGTTGACGCGAAATCTCCATTCGTATGGGCTTCCAACTTGAACCACATGGGGTCCCAAGTCATCATCTTTGGATTTGCAGTGAATAGTGAAGTTTGATCCGTCCTTCATATGGTTTTCAACTGTAACGGTGGTTTTATGATTAGAAGAAGAAACTGGTTCAGATGTTGCAAGGATAGACTTCACCCAAGTAATGTATAAGAACAGCAACACAAATTTGTACGAGAGATTCATACTCGGTTCAAATTTCTTGTTTATTTCTATGGATTTGATTCTTAGTAGAGGGCATACAATGTTTCAACTTATAGGCTGAAGTGTCTACAAAAAACGTTTGACTATTAAATGGGAGCATTAATTGTGTAAGTTAGGACAACTTGTAAAGCAATAATAGTTAGTTGTGCTTTAAATTTGTAATAAATCTTGGATAAGATTTTAAAATTTTTTTAAGGTATGTTTTACACTTATATTATTTATGTATGCATTCCAGAATCTGCTGCTAAATGATTGAAATTTAATTAAATTTCACTAATGTAGTTTTTTTTAAAACGAAGGAACCCCTAACCGCTACTCTTTAGATGTGCACTGGGTAAACCTCCGAATTGACGCAATAGCCTGCAAATCAGGCCAACCGGTACTCTACACGCTCTGTACGACAGACTCGATCGAGATAGCGTAGGTTAGGAGAATTGAACATAGGACCTTTTGGCCTCATGCCCCTTCACTTCACCAACTCGATCACCCCTTAGGGGCATAGTATATTTTATGTGTAGTTACATACTACATTACAATTGCTTTGCTATTAGGAATTGTACAAAGAGTCATAAGTACAGCTCTTATTGAGGTTGATTATTGATCTTAAAAGCTCATTAAACTTATGAACTATTAAGGTAGGGATCCTCACTGAAGTTTCTTTACCCCCACATAAGATAATTAAATCATCAATAAAAGGTAAGTGATTGAAATTTATCTTTTTGCATTTATAGTGAAACTTGAATGGCCACATATCGCAAGTTTAGGGATGGCACGAGGCAGTTCCATCAATTTTTTAAAAATAATTTTTAAAAATTAAAAGTATAAAACAACGTCATTTTGTAAATTGGGCTAGGGCCTGCGCTCCTAGGCCCAAACTTCATCAATGACCAATTCTTCTAAACTCTGGGCTCATGGGCTGACCCAATGTCATCCTTGCGCAAGTTTCCTTTTCAATCAACCTAAATAACACTTTTATGCATATTATGAAAAGGTAAAGGAATAAAGGGTTCCTTTGCTTTAATCCCTTACTTTCCTTGAATACTTATAATGGCTCCCTATTTACTAGAATATCGAAAGAGGTTGTTATACAAAGCTTAATCCTATTGATAAAGTTATATGGAAACCCAACGCATTCATTGCTTTATGAATGAATCTCCATTTAACATATCAAAGGATTTATGAATGTTAATTTTCATTGTACAACTTCTTATATTTTTATTGCTCTAGTAATCTTTGAATAGCTCTTGCATTAGAAGAATATTATCTCTTATACTCCTCCATTGGAAGAAAGTTTCGTAGTTTGGATGAATAATTGATCTAAAAGCCATTGCTAGCTATTTCTATTGCTATCATTTTCAAAAATTATTTTTTATATCACATTACAATAAGAGATTGGTTTATAGTCTAGAAATAAGAAGGGATTAAGTTTCTTAAAAATGAGGGTTACAAATGTTTTGCTCACCCTCGATCTTTATTTGATTAGGGATGCATGATTTTTAAAGGTCTGGATCTAGCTTCGTATAGCATGTTTTTCTTTGTTCTTTAGGCTGATATTACTGGGGTCTACATAGAGTTCACCTCGGTTATGATTGAGCATAACTCTTATAGTTTGAGTATATGCTAATGTATTATTATGCCTCAACTTATTCATCTCTTCCTTAATATCTTGGAGTTTCCTAATTATATACTTGAATTTTTTGAATCCGTCACAGGTAGTCTACAATTCCTTAGTGGCTGTTTCTTCAAATCCCTCAATATTTAAAAGATAGTTGTTGAACATGAAAGAGAATTTTCTATGGTATATAGACGTGTGTCTATTAGAACTTCTGTTGGAGAATGATCAAAGGTGAGCTAGTGAATGAAGTGGACATTGTTCAAAGAAATTTGGTTCAAACGTATAGCAATGACCAGAGTATGATCAAGTTTCTTTCTAACTAGCCATTCTCGTACTATTTGTTGGACCATGTGAAGTGGTCATGTTGAAAATCATTTATCCTATTCTGACTCACATAGTCCTAAAATTTGTCTTACTATAGTTCAAATTCAAGTTATAATCCTTATATTCGTGTGTATATAATATGTTGTTGAAGTCTCTTAAGATGTTCGAAGAAGTTGGGATATTAGGGTGAATACTTTTAATATCATTCCAAAGAGAATTCCTTTGACACCCAAAGTTAGTAGTATTAACTTAAGTACTGTTAATAACTTTTGAACTTTGGAGCAATTCAACCATCAGGTGTATAAATTGGGCAATGTACTTGGTATGTATATTCTTTGTCAAATATGGTTTTTAGACCATTATGATTCTTCTTTTAAAATAGCTTTAGGTGGTTGGTAACAATGATCCAAGAGTTTCCAAAAAACCAAAGACATTGTTTGACCTTTTTTTTTTTGAAAAATGAATGAAGAAATTTATAAAAGAAACTAGATCAACACTACAATGAGTTCAAGGCTAGATGCCTAGTCTCGTAAAGGGAACTAAGCCTAATTGTCTAAGCTAAAGGAAGGAGCCAAAAAATAGAACATAAGCCTCACTATGAAAACATAAAAATTACAAGACCCACATTCTCTTCATATACATAGACAGAGATTCCTGCATATGTTTAGCATACAAGCAAGCTCTGATAAAGTCGATGGCTTTATCCACAAGCAAGTATTTCTCTACCCTCTTATCAGTAAATCGTCTACTATTCTGTTCCCTCCATATGTTATATATGACAATTGTATATGCTGCTTTGAAGAGAACAACATTGTGTTTACTCCTTTCCGAATTAGCTATGACCCAATTTAATGTCTGCTCCCAATTATAACTAGAAAGATTATGAGGTAACATATGCAAGATTCTACTCCAAATTGCCTTAGTATAAGGGCAATGGAAAAACAAGTGTTCCCTGTCTTCAACAGCAATATCATAAAGTAAGCAAGTGGTGTCAGAATTCCATGCCATTGACTCTTAGTTTGAAGTTTGTTTTTGATTGCAAGCCACGTAATAAAAGAAGCCTTGAGACTAACAGTGTTTCTTTATAAAAGATTAAACTAAGGCACATCAACCATTTCTTCTTTAAATAGTTGATAACAAGAGTTATTAAAGAAAACCCAATTCTGGTTTAAAGACCAGGAAATGACATCAGCACTCTGTAGATCATTAAGCGATGGAAGTTAGTTCAATAGAGTATGGAATCCCCTAAAATCTACATGCCATTCACCATTCAAAATTAAATCAAAGGCAATATGTGTTTTATGTGTTGTAATTTAGGTTTGTGGACTAATGGGCTAATGTTTAACCATTTGTCATACCAAATCCAAGTCCTCTCTCCATTCCCAACACTATGCTGTATGTAGGGATAAGTGAGTTCCTGTAAAGCCATTATTTGCTTAATGATAGGAGAACCAGCTCTTGAGTAATCCAATTGCCAAAAATTTGTCAGCTGGAAGTAGTGTTTATGAATCCAGTTGATCCATAGTGTATTTTGGTCTATGTACAATCTCCACAGCCTCTTGCACATTAATACCCTCTGCATCGTTAGTAATAGAAATGATACCCAACCCTCCTTTCTTTTTCGAGACAGTAACATCACTCAATTTAATTCGAGCTTTCTTGGAGTTCTCTACCAGACCATAGGATAGACTTCATAACTCTGTCCATCTTCTTGATATCTTTCTGAGGTAACACTATATGTGTTGTCCAATGAGTATGTAAACTGCTAAGAACTGAAATGATGAGAGTTAATCTAACAGGATAAGATAAAAACACATTTTGTCATGCCAGAACTCTAGACTTCAGCCTTTTGATATTTGGAACACAATTATAGTATTTAGGCTTGGAAGCTATAATAGGGACACCCAAATAGTTGAGGGTATGAGAGATTATGGCAAATCCGGTGAGTCTTCTTATCTCCTCCGAATTCCAAACACTTGCAGAAAGAAAGAGGCTGCTTTTTCTAGAGTTAAACTTGAGGGTAGACCATTGCTCGAATAAGTTGAGAGCTTACAACATAATATTGATAGAGTGGACATCAGCTTCACACAAAAGTAGAAGATCATCTACGTAAATAATATGGGTGAGGTTGGTTTCTTGACAAAGATAATGATAGTTGAATCCCCCATTAGAAGCTATAAGCTTTGTTAAGAGCCTGGAAAAGCCCTCCATAACTAGAGTGAATATATATGGAGATATTGGATTTCCCTGTCGAATGCTTCTAGCTAGTTTGAGAGGTTTGGTAGGAATACCATTAACAAGAATACTCAGAGAGGAGGATTGTATGCAAACCATGATTAGATGTACCAGGTGAGTAGGGAGATGGATAGCCTCAAGCCAAGTTCTTATGAAGTCCCAGTTAATGGTATCAAAAGCCTTAAAGAAATCAATCTTTAAAAGGCAACTTTTGATTTTCTTTACCTGAATTATAGTCTTTCGTCAACTCTTGAACTAGCAGGATATGATCATCGATATTTCTATCAGGCATAAAGGCACCTTAAGCAGGATTGATAATATCCGATAAGGCCAGTTTAAACTTTTCAGCTAGAATCTTCGTAATCACCTTATAGATAGTGTTGCAACAAGAAATTGGTCAAAAGTCACTCAGGGAAGTGGGTCGAAGCTTCTTAGGGACTAAGCAGATATAAGTATGATTTATTTCTTGTAGAAGTTTGGCTGACCTAAAGAACTCCTAAGCGATCTCAATAAGCAAATCCCCAGTAATTTTGCATGTGTACTGGAAGAATAAAGCAGTAAAGCCATCATGGTTAGGGGATTTAGACGGATGCAAGCTGTCATTAATTGTAACCGGGGATTGGATGACATTCATAGTTTCCAGACCAAGATTACAATCAAACAGGCCGCATATACTAGAGCCTGGTGAAGTAGCAACCGTTGTACCCATTAGTGCCATAAAATATTCTCGAGCTAGGTGCAAAATGCTGGTTTGATCAGTGTGTTCTCTCTCACGACCATCAAGGAGCATAGGAATTTGATTAATATTCCTTCAAGCCAACAATGAGGAGTGAAAGAATTTAGTATTGGAGTCTCCGTCCTAAATCCAAACTAATCGTGCTTTCTAGACTAGGATTGAATTATGAAACTTAAGCGCTTTCTGATAAGACTGTAGAGCTTGTATATTTATCTGTCGACACTCAAGATTGCGAGGATTCATATAACAATTTTGTTGAGCCAGGGTGAGTTTTTCCTTCAAGAGAGGCAAACTAGACTACCTACCTAATAGGAATTGTTTAATAGCTGCCTTCACACTCTTGAGCTTAAACATGAACTGATATGCTTTGTAAGCAGTAACCTCAGCATGCCAATAGGTATTAACAAGATCTGAGAAACCCACTATACTAGTTATTACATTGAAGAATCTGAACAGTGCTCCCATGGATTTAAAGCTAGAGAGTTTCTGAATCAACATGTGTGAGTGATCAGACATCAAGTTTTCCCTAAAGTGAACAAAGGAAGTAGGGAATTAGTTTAACCATAATGAGTTCACAAGAGTTCTGTCTAATTTCTTTCTCATAAGTAAGGTACCTTGCTGATTATTAGATCAAGTGAGTAGCCAACTTGTAGAGTGAAGATCAATTAGATCCATTTGTGTTAAAAAGTTAGAGAGCCTGTATGAAATCTTCTGTTACTTTCCACTTCTGATGAATTGAAACAACAATTAAAATCCCCTGTTATAAGCCGTGTGTTTTATATGCCTTGCTGTAGCAGTTGCAAATCTGATCCAAGAGCCTATGAACCTTAGCCCAACAACGCTACTCCAACAGACAGGCAGAAGCAAACAACACCAAACGAAACAATGATTGCAGCACCAACTATGGCGACAAAGCCTACAAACGCACTACGAGGAAACCAGCGTATTTCAATGATTATGTGTAGCGCAAATTAGGGAAATTAGTTACAACAGTTAGGAATCAAGACCTATATATATAAACGAACGATACTAGCTAGATATGAATAATTTTCCCTAAAATCTCTATATTCTCATCCCCTTCTTCTTCTCCTACTATCTTCGTTCTTTCCCCTCACCCTTCTGCATCATTTGGTGCTTTCATTGAGCCTTCCCATCCAGCCCTTAGCATGGCAGAAGGTACCGCCACTCGTTACAAAGCTATGGAGGAAGCTTTTCATAAAGTTTCCAAAGATTTGGAAGTTATGCCTGCCCGCATGAACTCTCAATCTGAAGAGTTTGCTCGTCACGTCGCAACCACTGAATGGTTGCAAAAATCCCACGAAGCCTTGATGTTGACCTTATCTCGCGTGGAAAAGCAAACACCATCCCTACTACCACACCCACAACCCTTACTACCCATACCAAGCTCCCCCAAGTTCACACCGCATCCTCTGCCACGATAACATCCCGACCACTCTAACCTGACCCATCCTCCCTGCCTACAGTCCGTATCCCTAAATTAGAAATTCCTTTTTTCTCTGGAGATAATGTTTCTGGTTGGCTCTTTCAACTAGAACGATTCTTCGTCTTCCATCGCACCCTACCAAACCAAAGGTTAGATGTGGCCTCTTTCTATATGACAGGAGAAGCCTTACAATGGTTTCAATGGCTTCACGCTAATAACCACTTAACCTCTTGGGAAAACTTCACCACGGATCTGCTCAGCAGGTTCGGGCCCTCCCAATATGTAAACCATCAAGCTCTTCTTTTCAAAATCCAACAAACTTCCTCTGTCCATAACTACATGAAAGAATTTGAGAAGCTCTCCACTCGCTCCCATGGTCTCACAGAAGAGCAACTCCTTAACTGCTTTCTTTCGGGCCTCAAAGACTACATAAAGCGAGAACTTGACTTGCTCAAACCCACCTCAGTTACAGCCACTGTCGACATGGCAAAGATTGTTGAATCCAACCGGCAAGCTTTGCATTGGACCTCACCAAGCCGTACCTCTCACAACTCACACCCTTCCATATGCTCGCCACGTTCAACCACATCAAACTCACCCCTGTCCAGCACCTCACCTGCAAGAACCAAGATACCCATCAAACGACTTACCCCAGCTGAAATGGATGCCCGTCGTGCAAAAGGGCTCTGTTTCAACTATGATGAAAAATATGTTGCTGGCCACAAATGTTCCAAGGTTCAATTTCATTGTTTAGTGGCAGACGAACCAGAGGACTTTGTCTTTGTTGAAACTTCTCCGGACGACCTCATCGACCTATCTCCTGAGACCGTGGAGATCACGAACCAACCAAGTGACCCGACTTCACCTTCAATATCCTTGCACGCATTGGAGGGGCGTGACAAACCCAGTACCCTGCGAGTCCATAGAACCATCGCAGGTCACAGTGTGGTCATCCTTATTGATGGAGGCTCTACCCATAACTTCATTCAGAACAGGATAGCTCATTTCCTTCGCTTACCCGTCCAATGTTCCCGATACTTGAACGTGATAGTAAGGAACGACGAATCTTTGGATTGCGCGGGCCTCTGCGAAAAAGTGGCGGTAACTATTGTTGATCACCATTTCTCCATCAATCTTTTTGTCTTACCAATATATGGGACAGACGTTGTCTTGGGTGTAGATTAGATGGCTCACATCGGGCCCGTTGTTTTTGATTATCGTGAACTATGGATGAAGTTCGCTGTGGCGAATGCAGAGATCCAGTTACACGGTATTAAATCACGTGAACTCTCTGTCATCTTGGTTAAGTAGTTACGACGGGACACGTGCAAATGTTATAGCAATGTGTTACCAACTGGTTGCGTCACCTGTTACTCCACCATCGCCTATTATGAATGCCTCAGCACCTGACGAGTTTACACGTGACTTGATGGCTTTACTTCAGCGTCACCAGATTATCTTTGAGAAGCCACAGGGAATGTGTAACAGCCCAGACCACCCGCTCCGCAGATATTGTCCGCTTTGGGCTTGGCCCGCACGGTTTTGCTCTTCCAGACTCACCCACAACTGGAAAACGCGTCTACGAAGGGAGAGGTATCCGCACCCTTATAAGGCGTGCTTCGTTCCCCTCTCCAACCGGTATGGGAGCAACGCCC
>JANQAP020000068.1:1902423-1914725 GCA_026874005.2 Erythroxylum coriaceum
TGTGCCCAGGGGGCTAGAGGATCATCAATAGGACAAATTTCTTATTTCTCCTCCTTTGGCGTGACTCGAACTCAAGATCTCCTGTAAAGGAGAGCCTTAAGTGAGGAGCTGAAGCCATTAGGCCACTTCTCGTTGTCTTGATCTTTCCAAATTCTAGTTCTATAGGGAAATAATGAGTAGGGAGACCTGACATTGTGTCATCTACAAAGAAGGATAGGTTAGTAAGAATTCATAATAGGAATAAAGTTAAAAGTAATAAAAGGATGTGTCATACCATTACTAACTTTTTCAGCAACCTTATCATGAGTAAAAGAAATTCCTTCCAAAGGCAGAGTGTCTTCAATAGAAGCCTTAGTGGTTACAAATTCCTTGAGTAGTTTAGAAGAGGAGCGAGTGACTTTCTCGTGGAAAGCCTTAGAATTGTCATTTTGGCTTTTTTGGAACTAGAATTCACCGATGACTTCTCTTTGAGTTTTCTTCTGGGAAGAGAATTAGGAGCTACCTTTTTATGAGAAGAAGGCTGACTTTCTTCTCTTTCATCATCCAAGATTTCAAATTATATAAATACATAAATATTAGAAGAATTCTTTGAAATTAAGAATGCATGAGTAGAGTGGAAATACCTTTGAGAAGTGTAGAATTAGGCCAGGGAAGTAAGTTTTAAAAGCTCTTAAGCCATTAAGAGTGGTAAGCAGCCATACTAGCAGTAAAAGGAATTCCCAGAGGTAGGCTAAGCTACCTAGTCTACAAGTAAAGGAGATACATTTCAAAATCTAATGTCGTACTAGAAGAGCTGAGTTTCAGGGCTTTGTCACCATCAACAATGAAGGCTCAAGGTTGACATAAGTCAAGAAAAGCTTTTGCTTGATAGTCAGATAAGAGGATTAGAAAGTTTTAACTAATAAGGTCTTTTGGAGAAGTCTCCAAAAAGATTCAACTAATCTATAGATCGGGAATTCATAGACAACAAAATACTAAAGAAGTCTTTGGGAGACTTACCACAGAAACTGGTAGACAACTGAAGGCCATGAAAGTTAAGAAATCTAGGGTCAAAAAAAGGTAGACCTTCTTTATCCCTAAGCTCATGAACATATGCAAAAATCTAAAGTTGTACAAACCATACACACATATTCAAATGTTGCAAAGGAAGATTAGAAAGACATCTCAAATTTCCATATAAAAATCCCAAGAAAATGGAGCCTAAGGCAAAGAACCTACCAAAAGCTATAATTTTACGAAAAGGAAGGAATCATAAGTTGGGTTTATTATTAATAGGGCAAAAGACAAATCAATATTTAAAGAACCTAAACGAATTTCACATTTTCTTCTTCAGATACAAAAGTTCTCAAAGAAGCTTAGTTGTTTATTAATCTAAAATAAGAAGAACATTTAAAAGTGATAGAGTTTGAAAAAGGAACTTCTTTAACCAAGCAAACAAAGTCTTCTCCAATAATAAGCAATCTAGTTAAGAAGAAAATGTCTTTTAGAGATAGAGAAGCATGCCCAAAAGGAAAGATAAATGAATTACATGAAGGACTCCATAATTTTAGAATTACAAACACGAAATCAAGCTGATACTTAATAGGATTTTTGGAAAGAGCTATTAGCTAAAAAATGGCCCTGCCTCTTCCATACTGAGTGATAGGATAGGTATAGCATATCTACTCTTTTAACTTATTGGTCTACATTCCTAGGCCAAGGTTTTAGGGATTCAAGAGCCCGGTATAGAGTGAATTCTAGGGGAAATTGGACTTGCTTGTTTCTCCTAGAAAAGGGAGCGATGGATTAGAAGCATCCATGGGCGAGGGAACCCTAATAATGAAAGGAAGGTCATATTTGAGGTTGAAGTGTAGACAACCTTCAACAATACTGAAAATAAGAACTTGAATGATAGAAAGTATGGGTTAAAATGAACATTGAAGCGTCAGAATAATTCTTATAAAAGGTGGAAGGGGCTCAGATGGAATGGAGACCACTTTAAGTTTAATAGCTTACAAAAGAAGTGGAGTTAGGAAAAATTATAGAGATTTTAAAAAATGATGAATTTAGATACGTACGTCAATGATTTTTAGCTTAGAATAATTTATAGAAGAGGAAGAAGAGGCATGGCAGAAAGAATCCATAATTGCAGAAGTTGTAAAAGAAAAATGTGAGAGTCAGAAAAGGGAATAAAAGATTGTTTGAAAGCTAAGGTGAAAAATGGAGAAGTAACGAGAAGCTTTTATAGTATACAATTGATAGAATCATAAAGGAATAACAAAAGGTGAGGATTTAATGAGCCTTACCATCTTATGTAACATATCCAGATTTAAAATTTGAAAGGATTTTAACCTAATCTTTGGATTTGATAGTCCTTATCTGTAAAACATTTACGGGGCGTTTGGTTTGAGGGTGGGGTTGACTATGGATATGGGTATAATAGTAGAAAGGGATGGGAATGGGTATGAAAAATAAAAAAATGATGTTTGGTTTGTAACTTGGGTTTTTGTATTAATACTAATAATGTTGCTTGGTTTGTTGCATTAATGGGAATGAAAAATAATATAATATCATTTTTACCTTCAATAAAAATGAAAATAATTTGCCCTTTATATGTTTATTGGGGTTATCTCCAGATGTTTAACTTATAGTAAAAAAAATTAATCAGTTTTGTCAAAAAATTTTATCGCAATTTTCTTCGTTGATGAGACGCGATAAGGCACGATGGGAGATCGTAAGGAATTGAGAAGTGATAAGAAAATAAAGAGGAAGGTAACGCAAAGGCTGGGGATAAAAGAGTAAAAAATAAACATGATAAAAATTTAGATTGGAATGAAAACTCAATACCCACCCCCTTGGTGGGTTTAGTAGATTTCCAAATTTAATGAAATAAATTCATTCCCTTAAAATTGAAAACCCCAAAGCAAACACTATATTTTACTATTATTTCATTCCTTCATTCCCAAACCCTCAAACCAAACGCCCCCTTAGTTTAGAATTAAAGAGACTTCTTATACATGATGCTAACGTGGTTTAACTCTTGAGTTTAACTAAGAGTTATGCCAATTTCTTTGTAGTTTGCAAATCCTTATTGCAACAATCAATTACTTTTTTCAGTTTCAATTTCATTACGTTACATTTAAGCATTTTGGTAGCTTATAACTCCACTCTCTACTTTTTTTAAGCTTATTTATATTGCCGATAGAAGTCAGGTGCAAATTGTCGGAGAATTCCTCCCTGATATGTCTACGTTCCAAATTAACACCAAATAATGTCAAGGAATCTCTTATCATCAATCACCCTTATATGTATATAACAAAGAACATGAAATAATATTTGTATTTTATCTAATTAACATACATAGCATATTGCATATTTAATACCATTAAATAAAGGTAAACATATATTTACTGTACTTTGTTCTATTTTAAGCAAAATTTTAAAATTGTTGGTTAATATAAAACAACTAGCTAGAAAACTTAATAACGATTAATGTAAAAATAATTTTTAAAAAATAGTTAAATTATAGGGAGACTTAGGGGCGTTTGGTTTGAGGGTTTGGGAACGAAGGAATGGAATAATTGGAAAAAATAGTGTTTACTTTAGAGTTTTCAATTCCAAGAAAATGGATTTATTTCATTAAATTTGATAATCTACTAAACCTACTAAGGAGGGTAGGTATCGAATTTTCATTCCAATCTAAATTTTTATCACGTTTATTTTTTACTCTTTTATCCTCAGTCTTTGCCCTACCATCCTCTTTACTTCTTTATCGCCTCTCAATTCCTTACGATCTCCCATTCTACCTTATCGCGTCTCATCAACGAAGGAAACTCAAGTTACAAACCAAACATCATTTTTTTATTTTTCATACCCATCCTCATCTCCTTCTACTATTATACCCATATCTATAATCAACTCCGTGCTCAAATCAAACGCCTAGTTAATGTATTTCAATGTATCCGGTCTTTTAATATCTCCTTTTCATGATAAAGCTATAATAAATATGTAGAATCTATAAAATTATTATAAATTATGATAAGGAGATCAATTGTATTTTTCAAATTTGATCAATATCATTATCTTATTTGTGTTGAGGTCCTTGGGAGTAGGGTGGGCAAGTCAATATCTTTAAATTAAATTCTGAGTTGAAGAAGACTAATTAAAAAATTAATTGAATTTTATATTAAAATAGTATTATTTAAATTATTTGAATTGGGCCCAAATAGAATAACTTGAACCCGATTAACTCTCCGGCCCGGCCCTCTATTACCAATCCTAACTTGGGCATGGATAATAATAGTACTGTAATTACTGTATTTAAAAGAGCCACCGTTCATGCTTGTGATCTGATGTTGGTAGATTTCTCCTGAATCGTCTTTGATTTTTCTAATCAAAGTCTTCTCTCACTAGCAAAGCTCATTTCCACTCGTCCGACCATGTCAATCACAGGAGCCTCGGTCGGCGGCTGCCCCGATGCTGCCAAGCGGTTCTTTTGTCACCAGTGCAACTTTATGGTCACCATATCGATTTCTCCATCCTCCGATCCATCATGCCCCTTTTGTCACGACGGATTCATCGAAGAATGCGAAAACCCTAGTCCTAACCTCGATTCTCATGGCCAAAATAGCCCTTTCAATGTCGCCTATCAGGACCCCTTCTCTTCTCTGTTACCTCTTCTCTTCTCATCTGCATCGCCGGCTTCGATTGATATCCAAAACCCTAATAACGTGTCTGACCCCAACGCGTTCAACCCCTTCGATTTCCTTAGGAATCATCTCCAGAACCTGCAATCCGGTGGCGCTCGCATTCAATTCGTGATCGAGAATCACCCTTCTGATCGCCTTCCGACGAACCTCGGGGACTACTTCATCGGACCAGGGCTCGAGCAGTTAATTCAACAACTGGCTGAAAATGATCCGAATAGGTATGGGACGCCGCCGGCGTCGAAGTCGGTCATCGATGGGCTGCCGAAGATAAAGATTACGGAATCTCTGGACTTGGAGATGAATCAGTGTGCGGTTTGTAAGGACCAGTTCGAGAAGGGAGTGGAGGCGACACAAATGCCTTGCAAGCATATATACCACAAAGATTGCTTGATTCCGTGGCTTGAATTGCACAACTCGTGTCCGGTGTGTCGGTATGAATTGCCTACCGATGATGCTGATTATGAGAGCAGGAGGCGTGCCGGTCAGGGAAGCCGAGGTGGTGATGGAGCCAGAGATGAGGCTGGGGAGAATCGGACGGTTGAGAGGCGGTTTAATATCTCGTTACCATGGCCTTTCGGTAGACAAGGGTCCTCGAGCGACGGTGGTGGGTCTGGTGGTGATGGCCAAAACAACGCCTGAATATTCTGGTTTCAACAATGTGAGTGTTTATGTATCTTGTTTGTTTATATGGTGTTTTTCTCTTAATGAATAATTGATTAAATGCATGTTCGAAGAACATAGGGCATTCTATCTACTGTTCGAAGAACATAGGGCATTCTATCGGCCTTACAGTAGTAGAAGCATCATACTTTTCTGCAGATTTCTTTTTCTTTTATGCAGATTACCATGGTAATAAGTTTACTTTTAGTTTACATTTTAAGAGAATCTTGGGCCATATATTCTTAGTAAATGGGGAACCAAAACTTGCGTGATATTGATACTCTAAATCACGATTGCAGAATGAAAAAGAAGGGTATGCTAGCATCACGCTGCTGTGTTAACCTTTCTTTCTTTTCTACACTATTGATTAAAATCTCTTTCATGTGAGTTTCCACCAATCTATTATAATAGAGATCCATTGAATGGTATTGGGATAACCATATTCTGTCCTCCAGCTTAATGAGTTACCATATTTGAAAAGTTAATCAAGTTCTTTCTGTTATATCCATATGTATGAGATCTAGTTCTTTTTTCCCAAAGCAACCTGTACTTCTTGATTTAATAATCAATAGTCATAAGCCGCACAGGATTTTGGCCTGATTTTGATTTTCAACTTTTTGATAGCTAATCCATCATCATGCATGAGTGTACTAGTTTTTTCTAACCACTTTTCCTCACTTCGTTAATTCAACGTGTCCTCTATCCTAAAGAAATTCTACTTTATGCTATGATGCGTTGATGATGCAGACAAAATGAAAATACAGGAGTTATGGATGCTAAGATATCAGAGTTTATTAGTAGCAATTTAATAACAAGGGCAGATGTTTGTCTGTGTAGTTATAGATCCTGGAAAAGTTTGTCTATAGTTTGAAAAACAGCTAGGTTTAACTTTCCCCATGGAAGGGTACTGCTTGGGAACCTGACAGTAAATATACCGTACATAAAGCTTATCTAAGAAGTAACAGTGATGAAGTTGAAACAGCCCCAGTGAAAATATCGCACATCTGCTTGTATTGAGTCCAAGTCCTGAATGTGTAGAACTTATTTAACTCTTGACCAACATCATTCTGTACACTTGGACTTCCATGATAAAAAATGTTAAAAGTTATCAGCACCCATGTGTGTAAGATCAATTTTACAGCAATGTGGATAATAGGGGGATGGCCAACTGTAGTTGCCCAATTTACTTCCCTAGGGAGGATTTCCATCATAAATAGGTAGGCGACGATTGATCATCTGATGTAAGACCTCTGACAACAGGGAAATAACTAAGATGATTATTAATTTCCGCATAACAATTTCAGAGACTATAGTGTTTTCAAATTGGCTACGGTGGGTAGGAGATTTGTTGCTTTCAAGACAACGTGGATTTATGTCAGCTGACTGAATTAAATGCCTTCATTAGATTCTCTAATATAGCAGATCTAGGTAAGATACTAATCTATTATAATTTTTGACAAGTTCATAAGCTAGGAGAACATTTTGCTGTCTTTGTGCTTAAACAAAAACAGTTTGAATTGGAGTAATGAGGGAATGCAGGTAAGATTTTAATGTATGGGCAATTATCTTTGATGAACACATGTAAAGGATGTTGCGACAAGAATTTAGTTGAAATAATTTATGTTTCAAGTGCGGCAAGTTCTTTTTAAAAACCTTAAAACAGTTAATTCCTTATATTGGGTTGTTATGCTTAAAAAATGCAGATCGGTATGGGTTTCCTCATCTGTAATGCTCCTAGTGTGCTTTACAAAGCAGTTGGGAAACCATTAGGGCCTGGTGCGATCTTGCTTTCAGATGAGAGTGGAACTTCATCTCTAGTTTACTTTCCTGAGCCAGCCTTTTGTGCCTCATCTAGTGAGCTGTTGGGGAATCTATTTCAAATGGTTTACGTTAACACCATTAACAGCGAGCATTCTTTTCCCAGACAGTTGAAATAATGGTGACAGCTTCCTGTTGGATGCTTTCTAGATGGAACTGCCCCATAAGTAGCCTTTTAGTGTAGCTATTAAGCAGACCTTTTTGACCTTCAATAGGGACTACTTGTATCTTTTGCATTATTTTTTGCACGCCAAAGCAACAATGGTAGAATACTGTCAATGATACATAGAACATTATAATGAATAAGGTAGCTAGGATTTGAAGATTTTGAACATGGTAGTGTCAGTTAGAGTATCCATATTCTTCCATTTGATAGATGAGGTAATTATGAGGGAGCCCCCCATCAAAATCTTTCTGCGTAGAACATTCAAGCCAATCTTGTTTTACACCCTGGTGTCAATAGGAGATATTAAATCACCATTATATATACTGGTAGTTTTCTGTTTGAAACAATTATGAGTGCTCCTGACATTCGAAGTTCAGTAGTCATTTTGGAGTTCTGAATGAAGGATAAGCATTTTGATCAAATGGACTAATCCCTCTGCACGTTGTTGCAGGATATTCATTATGCTTAATTGCACAATCCCTTCCATAGAAATCCAGTGATTACGGCTTGGGATAGTGGGTCAGGATGTAGATAATGATCAGTTCTTTCCATATGAGACACATGATTAGATAAATTAGTCTACTTTAAAGCATACGGAAACTTACAATTTCTTGCACTTTGCTGTGGGATTTACTTTTCCAGATTGACTAACCTCAAACTTACAGAGATTTGATAACATGCTTAATTTCCAGATATTGCCCTCCCCCCATTATTTGACTTGTATATCTTCCCTCATAACTTAGGGTTCTACTTTTTAATCTCGATAGTTTGTGATCAAGCTGGTGGTTTGAAATAAGCATGTTGAAAAGTTAAACCCCTTTAACATTCTGATACCTCCATAGTGATTACACCTTAAGTTCAACTGTGAAGACATACTAGTGAAATACATACTAGTGAGAAGCATTAACCAGATTGAACCTCAACACGCACCTAGGCATCTCCAGTTTGGCCATCATGATGCTAACCCTTCTAAGTGGTTAACTCCAGCTGTGTAGCTTAATGGTCTTTTCTGATAGAGCTCAGCCTGGTTATCCCTAAGTCTCACCTAAAGAGGAATATATTGCATATCCAGATCTACCACCTTTAACCAGGCTGCCTCTTAAAGAGAATCAGAGGAATATTTGAATATGCTACAGACCATTTTCACTGGCCAACCGCCTTTATTGCTCATTAGAGATCAGAGATATTGAGTTACTCGGTCCTATCTTGTTTGCTGGATTTTTGGTTTAACAATTCTAGAAATGGATCCATAACAGGTGCGTGACTCAGAAATGAGTCTCTTAGTTCCTGAAACTTCATGTCTTGTGTAGGTCTCTGTGTATTTTGCTTTGACCAAATTGATAATTGGATGAATTTAGGAGAAATAAGAATCCATATATAATATCTTTGTATAGACTTCAGGTGCATGAATCAGAAATGTGTCTCTTAGTTCCTGAAACTTAATTTCTCGTATAATATCTGTATTCTGCTTTGACCTAATTGATAATTGGATGAATTTTGGAGAAATAAGAATCCACAGATAAATATCTTTCTATAAACTTGGAAGACTTTCACAGATACATGATAAAGTTCTTCATTAAGGGCCAATGGTTTTGATATGCTGGCTATTATCCTTCGTGTATTCCTGTAAACTCCCTTATGTGCAAGGAACCCTGTTCAATGGCATAAGCTTAAAATGAGATTTGACTGCTTTTTGTAGAAGAAATTGTGTGGAGACACAAAGCACAGTTGGTAGATTATTTTTGGTTTTCTAAAAGGGTGTGTGATCTTTATGAAGGAGCATCCTTAAAATTGAAGTAGTGGTGTAGGACAAAAGTGGTTTTTTGATAATTGAGATACAGTATGAAGCTCGTCAGCAAGTAAAGTGATTTGTTAGGCAGTTAGTTTTGTTCTTTTTTTTTTTTTTAGGGAGAGCCTTGGAGCAATTGATAAAAGTTGATCTTTTGTGACCAGAAGGTCATAGGTTTGAATCACAGAAATAGCTTCTTCGTAAAAAAAAGATACAAGGAAAAGGCTGTGTACACTAGTGACCCTCCTCAGACTCTCCGCAAAGCGGAGAGTCTTGTGCATTGTGTATGTTGACTTTGACTTTGATTTTTTAGTTTTGTTCTTTTTGATATTGTTATTACAATTGGTTGGTTGGTTTGACTACTTCCAAACTTTGTTCCAACAAGATTGGGGGATTTTCAGCTCCTGGTAATAAATTGAAGTCAGTCGTGGTTATTGATTCCAGTTTCTGTTGGTAACGGCTACTGATATATAGTTGATGCTTTTACACCAAAAGAAAAAATGCTGTAAATTTAGTTCCAATTCTGAAGTGTTATCAACTAGTTTTCTTAGTCAATTCATGGGCAACCTGGAATAGGGCTTGGAGTTGGCTACTTCTGTTCATAAAAGATTTGCATTTGCGTTTTACTACATAAAAAGAATCATAGCCATGCCAAAGTGAGTTCCAAGTATTCCATGTCCATAAGTTTGGCGACTATGTTGTAAGTCTGTTCATGATGCGAGATTATATTTCATATCTGAATATTTTCAATATGCTATGGAGGTAGTAAGAGTTGCTGACGTCAGGTTTCATACTCATCGTGGGTAGATATGCATTTTTGTTCTTCATTGACTCTGTATTTGTCAACTTTTGCAGCATATTACCTCGTGGTAAAACGAGGGAGCCAAATCTCTGAAAGGAAAAGCTTATTTCGATATGATGGAAACTGGGAAGCGACGTTTTATGTAAATCTAGGTGTTGGAAAGGAATGCGGACGCTGTGTGTAAAATTACATATTAAAAAAATAGTGGAAATTACGCATTACATTTTTACTCAATCTGGTAGTTTTGTATTTTATGATTTACAGATCCAGTATCATACATTATCGATTCTCGTCCTTTTTTTAAGGTTGTGCTGTTCTTGTTTTCGCTTTTTTCTCCACCCAATTCTTGATTTTATTTTAGACCCCAGGTTGCAATTCGGCCTTTTGAAATTGCTTTACAACTTTCAAGTGTCAATCCTCATTAACTGCCTCTGGAAAAGTGTGCTCTTTGGACATCAACAAGAACATAAATACTCTTATAAGTGGTATCTCTTGGTCTAGCATTTGTTACCCACGTAGATCGTCCGAGGAGCCTTAGAGACTCTCTAAATATAGGCGAGAAACTTACCTTAATACTTGGTGAAGCACCCAAACGTTTTTGGACAATCATTTATGAAATTTTGGTGTGGTGATGAAACTACAAAACTGGTGGCAATTGAAAATAAGTGATCTGAAGATTAACAATTACTATAACAACGGTACGAAACAATGGTTAATAGCAAAAATGGATATTAATGTCTTATTTCAAAAACTTGTTGATTAATTTGATTGCTCCACTTGGCATGACATTATAAGAAAGTTGTAATGACTAGTAAGGCACACGACACAGGATGAATCAGAAACCGGATTTCGATTTCAACAATTATCACGTGATGTACTGTCTTCACAATTTTTTATAAATTCTCTTCACTTACTAACACCTCCCAGATGTTTGGAATCAAATCGGTGGTTGCTCAATTAACGTGTCAAAAATAGTCATCGATTACCCAAATTCAAGTAAGACATCGCCATATATACCTTCTTACTCAGCCAATTCGGTTATCAATATCAAATGGAAATATTTGGCATATTCGTGTTATAGGAAGGAAATTGAAGTAGATTCATTGGGAACTTGGTTCTGAAGATCTCCATCACCTGCATGTGTTTTTGTATTGAATATAAGAGAAAGATGACCCTCTCCTATACCTTGTCATGAGTCATGACCCCTTTTTAAATGGATATAGGGAACATTTGCAGGGTAGTTTTAAGATGGTTGGCTTTGGATTACACGACTTGCAGGGTAGTTTTCATATTTTCTTTTAATGATATTCTAATTGATTATTGTAATAAATTGGTTTGATGTAGAAAACTTCCTTCACAATGTATACATTACTAGTTATTGGGTTAATCGGAAGCCTCTTTTCCATATATTTTTTTCTTAAATCATTCTACATTGTTATATGCATGATTAGAGAAACAAAAACTGTAAGAGTAGAAGCTTTTAATATAGGAGAGACTTTTTATAAATATATATATAAATATATATATATATATATATTATTAATATATCTCTAGCTTTTAAAAATTGTTAATAATATCCTATAATTGTAGTTCTATAATACCCTAATCTCCTGCTTTTAATTTTCGTTAAAAATTCTAACTATGAACCCTAAATGACATCGTTTTTAACATGTGACACTACACGTAATACTACAAAATATTGTTTTGAAATTCATAATTAGATTTTACATCGAAGTTGATGATAGAAAAATGATTGTTATAAAACTAAAATTATAAGAATGCTATTGATAATTTTTTTAAAAAAATCAAGAAGTATATTGATAATATACCAAATTACAAGGGCCCAACATAATTTATATATTAGTAGAAGTGTTCCTGAATACAACCTTGCATTTACTAAGGCTTTTATCTTAATTTAATTGACTAAACTTTCATAACATGTTTACAAGTTGGTTTTATTAATAACTTCTGGTAATCACTATTTATCATTGTTTACTATTTGATTAATTATAACTTCCATGACAATATAGTGCAAATTTTTAAACAAAGTGTACTAATTGTTTTAGTTTGTTAGATTTTAAACTTGAAATATTTGATCTTTTCTTAAATTCTATGGCCCTGTTTGACAATCAGCTGATTGCATTAGCTAATAGCTGATAGCTGATTATAATTAGCTGATTTGACCAGCGGATTGCATTAACTGTTTGTTAGAGATGTTTGGTAAAATGAGCTGTTTAGTATTAATTGTTTATGTGTAAAATAACTTATGAGGACATGACTTTAAAAATTATAAAGATATGAATATTATATATCTTAGTATTTCGTTAAATATTTTTATAAGAATTTAGATTTTATATATTTAATTCTACAAAAATTAAA
>JANQAP020000068.1:1957437-1968252 GCA_026874005.2 Erythroxylum coriaceum
TGGATAAAACTTTATCCTTATCTCCTCATTATCTTGGACTTCAAGACTCCCACTCCAACTCCAATTCTACTACTTTCATCTTCGCTGGACACTGGAATCTGATGGGCCAAGGTCAATGGATTTCTTTTGGACTTCGAACCATGGGCTTTCTTTGGGCTTCGAGTTTTCGGCTAAAAACAGTAAAAATGAGCCGAACCCATTTTTCGATGTAAACAGATACAGTCCTAAATAAAGTGACAGTCGATCTTGATATGTTTTTGCATTCATGATGTACGAGATTGACAACAATATGAATGGCAACATGATTGTCATAATATAATTGAGCAGATGAAGAAATAGGAACTAATAAATCATTTAGTAAAGTGCAAAACCAAATAAGTTCACATAAGGTAGCTGTCATAGAACAATATTCAGCTTCAACGGAGGAGCAGGAAACAGTAGTTTGTTTCTTGGTTTTCTAAGAAATTGAAGAACAACCCAAAAAATAAAGTAACCAATAAGTGAACGTCGAGTACCTAGACAACCAGCCTAATTGGAATCACACTAAGCATGAAGTTGAAGATTAGATTTTGATGGCAGAAAAATCCCTTGTCCAGGGGCAATTTAAGGAATCTTAGGACACGAATAGCTGCTACCCAATGGCCATGACGACGTTGATGCATGAATTGAGAGAGAATATAAAATGAGTAATAGATATTTGGTCGAGTGATTGTCAAGTAAATAAGTCGTCCAATAAGACGTCGATAGGCACTTTGATTATCAAATGTAGCACTATCATCAAGGCCAGTTTGTGATTATGTTCTATAGGAAAGTTTAAAGGTTTGCTACCAAGGAGACCTACCTCTTGCAAAATATCTAATGCATATTTGCATTGAGATAGAACTATGCCATTAGGAGATCAAGCCACCTCTAGCCTAAGGAAGTACTTTAGATGAGCAAGATCTTTAATGTGAAACTAAGCATCCAGATAATCCTTAAGTGCTTTAGTATGTGCACTATTGTTGCTAGCAATAATAAAATCATCCACATATACAAGCAATGTAGTGAAGGAATTACCTTGATAGTGGATAAAGAGGGAAGTAACTGTCTTTGATTGAGTAAACCCAAATTGAAGGATAACATTAGAAAATTTAGCAAACCATTGGCGTGATGCTTGCTTCAGACAATAAAGGGATTTGCAAAGGTGATAAGCATGATTGTCAGTGGAAGACAAATATCCAAGTGGTGGCATCATGTACACCTCCTCTTCAAGGTCCCCATGTAAGAAAGCATTATGAACATCAAGCTAGTGTAATGCCCATTATTTAGCTACTGTTACTACCAATAAAGTTCGGATTGTGGTAAGTTTTGCTACTGAAGCAAAAGTTTCAGTATAGTCGAGTCCTTCAACTTGTGTGAAATCCTTGGCCACCAAACGAGTTTTGTGTCGCTTAATAATTCCATCATAATGATATTTTATCTTGTAAACCCATTTGGAACCAATGGGTTTCTTGTCAGGCGACAAAGGCTCCAAAGTCCATGTATGATTTTGTTCAAGTGCCTCCAATTCTTTTTGCATTGCTTCTCTCTAGTGAACATTTTTAATGGCCTGTGTATAGGATTTTGGCTCATCATGTTGAGTGATGGCTACTAGAAAGCTAGCATGGGAAGAAGTGAAATTAGAATATGAAAGAAAGTGGGATAGCGGATAAGACGTACTTAAGGATGCATGATTAGAAGAGGTGAATTGAGATGCATATAGCTTTGGCAACGCAGCATGAAAGTCATGGAAGCGAGATGGCAATTTTGTAGTGGATGTGGGGCATGTGGTTGGTGGTATAGGAGGTTGAATGGTAGCGGAAGTGACATATGTGTCTGTAGGTAAGGCAAGTATATCAAGGTCAGTAGGAATTGTATGATTTGTGCTTGGAGAAGGTGGGTCTATGTGTTCAATGGTAGTATAGGGAATAGGTTCAATGGAATCATGGTCAGGAATAGGTAGAGGTATAGGTACATTGGTGGATTAAGAGGAGGATGAATGTGGTGGGAGAGTTTTATGGTGGTAAGGAAAGATGTGTGCGTAAAACACAACATCTCTGGAGATAAAACTTTTATGTGTATGCAAGTCATAGACTTTTTATCCTTTGAGACCATGGGGATATCCAATAAAGAGACATGTCGTGTCACATTCAGAAAATTTGTCTTTTGATCGAGGCAAAACAAATGCATGAAAAAGGCATCCAAACAGTTGAAGATATAAGTAATTGGGTTTGTGGGAAAATAGAAGCTCATATGGACTTTGGCCAGACAAAAGGGGGGTAGGAGTATAATTAATTAGATACATGGCTGTTAGAATGCATTCCCTATAAAACTTGATGGGTAAATTTTCTTGGAATCCTAAGGCTCTTGCAACATCAAGAATATGTCTATGCTTACGTTCTACAACTTCATTTTGTTGGGGTGTAGAAAAATAAGAAAATTGAGTTAAGATCTCATGTTGTTCACAATATAAGTGAAGGCTATGATTAGTAAATTCAATCCCATTATCACTACGATGGTCTTAACTGGTTTTCCAAATTGTCAAATTGTCATTGCCATGAAGGAAACCATCCTAATGTAAACTTTTGATTTAGTTTGTAGCAAATAAACCCAAGTAGTTCTGGTGTAATCGTCTACAACACTTAAAAAATAATGAGCCCCAGATAAACATGGAGTTTGATATGGCCCCCAAAAATCACAATAAATTAACGCAAAAGGTTCATATGTTTTGATACACTAACAGGAAAAGAAGGTCGAGCTTGTTTAGTTCGATGACAAGGGTCACAACTTTTATTAAAAGATTTAAAAGAAAAAGGACCTAAATATTTGAGAAGAGATAACCTATCGAAAGATAAGTGTCCAAGACATTGATGTCATAGAGTAATATGCAAATCAGAAGTAATACTAGTTGCTGCTATAGGAATTTTGAGTGCCCGAAAGTAATAAAGACCATCTCACAATTCACCCATTCCAATCAATTTCCTTGTAGGTAGGTCCTGTAAAACACAAAAGGAAGGGAAAAAATGAGCAATGCAATTTAGCATTTTAGTTAATTTACTGACAGAAATAAGATTGCAAGAAAATGATGGTATTTGAAGGTAATCTTTTAAAGTAATGAGAGAGGTAAGGGAAACATCTCCACGTGACTTTGCTGGCACAAAGGATCCATCTAGCATTTTAATTGGCACGAAATGACGAATAGTTGTGTGCGAAGGAATGAAGCTTTCTTGAAATGTCATATGGTCAGAGTCACCTGAATCCAAGACCCATTCACTTTCATTATTGGGTAGAAAAATTGCACTAGCTGCAAAGTTGTCGGTACCCACAAAGTTGGTTGTAGAGGCATGACTTTTGTCAAGGTTGAGCATAGATATGAGTTGGGCATATTGTTCATTCGTCAATCCAGCAATTGGAATGGTATTGTTACCCTCAGTTTTCTTTATGTGTTGCATATTGTTAGTTGTCTTTGGCTTTGATGATTTTGTCCCTTTGTCCCACCATTTCCGGATAGCCATGTAGTTCAAAACAAGTTTCTTTGGTGTGCCTCATCTTTTTACAATGGTCACAAAATAGCTTGGAGAGGTCACGGTTACTTGTAGATTTGCGATTGTTATTGGATTTTCTTAAACTATTTTTCAAGAATGCTAACGCATCAATAGAAGGCAATCGTAAGTCCAATATTAATTGTTGTCGCTCTTCTTGGGCTACCTATGCATAAAGACGAGATAAAGAAGGCAAGGGATCTGTATTCAAGATTTGAGAATCGACAGTCTTGTATTTTTCATTCAAACCCATTAAAAATTGGTGCACTTTGTCTTTTTCTCTTTCTGCAGCAAGTGCCTTTGCTGAACTACAGGTACATGGTGGGATTTGTGAATTAAGTGTTAAGTTCATCCCAAATGCCCTTTAACTTGGTGTAATATGCTGAGACAACCATTCCTTTTTGCAAGGTATTCATTATCTCAGTTTTCAATTGATGAATTCGAGAAGCATGACCTTGTAAAAACCGTTTATCTAAATCTCTCCATAACTCTTATGTTGTGACAAATGCCACACTATCATGTAGGGTAGGATGAAGAGAATTGAAGATCCAAGAAAGGACCATTTAATTGCATTTTAATCATATGGTGAACGAGTAATAGATCCATCTACAAAGTCAATTTTGTTTTTGGCTTGGAGCGCATTAGTTATAGCGTGACGCCATATGGGATAATTTTCTTCTTTTAGAGAGAGGTTACTAACGCTATCCTTGGGTTGTGAGAAGCATGAAGGATGTAGGCTGATGATGCATCAAGGTTAATTTGGTTAGTATTTGATAGATTGTTACTGATGCTCGAAGAAGTGTCTTCGGCCATGGAAAGTTTAGGATTGTAACTGCTCTGGAGAGCTATTTTACTCTTGTCTTTCGTTACTGATCATAAATGATATTCTTATATACAAGGAGCTTGAATTAGCTCTTAAATCAAGGAAACTAAAATAGGATACAAATCAATACAGATTAGACCTTAAATCAAGGATGCTAAGTATGGAATATGAATATTTACAGTTGACTACTGCTAATAAAACTCTTCTACGTAATAGGATATTACTTCCTAATATTTAAAGAAAACATGAAAAATCGTGGAAATTCGAATGTACGACCCCACGAACTACTTGGACCACCCCTATGATTAATATTTATATATGCATCATCTTACAAAAAATTATATAAGATGGCAAATGGTCTCCCTCTTCACGAATTTCCATTTGGACATACTTGTATTATGTGTTCCTGACTTGTAGCAATCGTAACCAAGTGCATCTAATTCTCACTTTTATAAGACACGAGTCAGCTTGTCCACTACAAGATCGAAAACCACGGTTGATTGGATAAAATTTCAAGTTCAGGCGAAAGCATGAAGAAGCCTTCACGATTTAGAAGGCGACATTCCTTTTCAGCCACATTATAAGGCAGTTATATATAACCGGTAACTTCTTTTGGACGTGGAATCGGTTATGCAAGAAACAACTTAGTAGACTTTGATTTGAATCAACCAAAAAAGAAAGAATGAGTCGTTCTTTCACATGCCAATCCATTTGTTAGTGAAACTAATCCATTCTTTTAGTTTTAACTAGAACAAAAGCAAGCCCTTTAGAAATTTAATAACAAAGATGGCAGGAGGAGGTTTTGTTTCACAAGGGCCAGTGAGGCACTACGATGGCAAAATCACAGCTTTTGTGTTCATAACATGCGTGGTTGGAGCTATGGGTGGTCTGATATTCGGTTATGATATTGGAATATCAGGTGATTGTGAGTCCTAAACACCCCAGGTTTACGTACATTTTGTCATCACTTGTAGAGCCAATTGATTAACAGTGGTGGTTTGAAACTTCTGCAGGAGGAGTGACTTCCATGGATGAATTTTTGAAGAAGTTCTTCCCACACGTTTACAGAAAAGAGTCGGAAGCAAAGGAAGGATATCAGAACCAATACTGTAGCTTTGACGATCAGATATTAACGTTGTTTACTTCATCACTGTACCTTGCAGCACTTGTTGCTTCCTTTTTTGCTTCAACAGTGACAAGGGTATTTGGTCGAAAGTTGTCTATGCTTTTAGGAGGACTCGTTTTTCTAGTTGGGGCTATCTTGAATGGTCTAGCTGTTAACATTGCAATGCTTATTATAGGCCGAATATTGCTTGGTGTAGGTGTAGGATTTGCCAATCAGGTACATGCGAAGTTCCTTTCCATAGTTCTTAATATACTCTATCTGAATGAATCAAAAATGGGAATAAGATTGTTTGATAATATGTTGCAGTCGGTTCCCGTCTATTTGTCTGAGATGGCACCAGCAAAGTATAGGGGAGCTCTGAACATTGGATTTCAGATGGCAATCACAATAGGGGTCTTTGCGGCCAATCTTATAAACTATGGGACAAGCAAGATAAGGGAGAACTATGGATGGAGAATCTCTTTGGGGCTTGCAGTTGTTCCAGCTATATTGATGACCATTGGATCGCTGATGCTGCCAGACACTCCTAATTCACTGCTTGCGAGAGGCCATGCAGAGAAAGCTAGAAACATGTTGGTGAAACTACGAGGCACAAATGATGTGGATGATGAGTTCCAAGATCTTGTTGATGCAAGTGTTGCTGCAAAGCAAGTGCGAAACCCTTGGAAAACCCTCTTGAAGAAACAGTACAGGCCTCAACTTATGATCACTTTTTTCATTCCCATGTTTCAGCAACTCACTGGAATGAATGTGATTATGTTCTATGCACCTGTTATCTTCAAGACTCTAGGATATGGGGATGATGCCTCTCTCATGTCAACAGTCATAACAGGCTGTGTGAATGTTGCAGCAACATTTGTGTCCATATTTTCAGTTGATAAGTTTGGAAGGAGGATGCTGTTACTTGAAGGTGGTATTCAAATGCTTATTTGTCAGGTAAGCTAGTTTCATTCTAATTTATCTAAAAATAGAACAAATTGCTTTGAAATGAGTGTGTGTTACTTCTAGATCCCATGTTAAATGATAAATTTACTTCACTTGAATTGAATCAAAATTTAATAAAAATTAAAAATTTACAGTATGTAATTCCAATTAAATTTTGCTATACTATTTTAGTGCTTGGCTTTAAATGCACGTTGTGATTACTTTGTTTTGTTATTTTGCAGATCATTATAGCAATCCTCTTGGGATTAGAATTTGGGACGAGTGGAGTAGGATCTTTTCCAAATGGTCTAGCAGATCTTTTCATAGTTCTAGTATGCTTGTTTGTGGCAGGGTTTGCATGGTCATGGGGTCCATTAGGGTGGTTGATACCAAGTGAAATATGCCCCCTAGAAGTTAGATCAGCAGGCCAATCTGTGACTGTTTCTGTGAATATGCTGTTCACCTTCTTTGTAGCTCAAGCCTTTCTAACCATGCTTTGCCACATGAAGTTTGGTCTGTTTCTGTTCTTTGGTGGATTTGTAGTCATAATGACTCTTTTTGTATACTTCTTTATTCCTGAAACAAGGCATGTGCCAATTGAAGAGATCAATAGACTGTGGAGAGAGCATTGGTTTTGGAAACGGTACATGCCAGATGATGTGATTGGTAACTATGGAAATGTTCAGATCATTGGATCAGCCAGGGGTGTTTGATGGGATCAGATTAATTGATTAGCTGAGGTTTAATTTCTCTTTGTTGGAAACCAAGCATTCTTTCATAAGAGATGAATTTGTAATAAACAGAAAAAAAAAATTGTAGGGTTTCACTTATATCTTGCCTAATTATTGTTTCAATTAACCTGTAAATTAGATTAATTACTAAAAACAAGGCAAGCACTTTTTAGTACATACTACTGCTAATGTGAATGGTTGCAAAGGTAAGAGTATGGTAATATGTAAATAGATAAGGATTAATTATACATCACACTTTTATGGTTTGGATTTTTTATTTTTAAATTTAATTTTTTATAAATTATCATTTACCTTTTAAAGTTTTATTTATATTCAATTGTATTTTTTAACGTTATTTTTTATTAAAAATCTAATGGAGAATGACAAAACAATATTATTAGGGAAATTAATGATAGAAAAATAAGAACTCATATAATTTTTAAATAAAAAATTTAGATTAGGTCAAATATGATTATCCCAATAATTATTTATTGAAAATCCTTTTTGAATAAAACCAAATTGAAGACCTTTTGTTGCATTTATATTACTTTTTACCCTAAGGACTTGATTGGTATGGTCAAGTATTGAAACTGATGTTCTAAAAATACCTAGCCCAAAGTGCTCTATTCTATGACTTGTTATTTATGAATATAGACTTGATTTTATTGTAATACTAGTCCTTTCTAGCCAAAAAAGTATACAACTAATTACTATTTTGTCTAGATTAAATTAAATTAAACGTAAAAGGATTTTTATTATAATGATTGCATATTTAATAGAAATGATGAAATAGAAAAAAAGCTTTTTCTTTTGATATTATGAAATCTAGTTATTATTTCATTTTTAAACTTCTTAGACTAATTATCATGTATGAGACTTTTAAATTCGTTATCGAAAAAGAAATATTAACTCTATTTTATAATGCATTTCAAAAACTCAAAAAAGATATCTCAAGTTGTCCTTTTAAATTCAGAAGTATCTTTCTTGAATTTTTTGTGAATTTTGCAATGTTATATTCTATTCAGGTTTTAATAATAAAATATATTTTAAATAATATATTTATTTTATAATATTAATAATTCCATTAAAAAATCGTTAGAAACATATTTTTAAACACAATGCTCAACCAATGTATAGATAATCAATCAATTCATTGTTTTCTAGATACATTAATTAACAAATAACTAGGTTTGGTCATCCAATATACCAAAAAAGTGGAAAATTGTAAGTTAAGAGTTTGTGTGTCATACGAAATGAAATATTGGTCGACTAATATGACATATTCTTCGACTAATATGCTAGATTTATTGACCAATACCACTATAATAACTAATCTTTTTTCTAACGATTTTTTAAAGTTGTTTTGAGTATAAATAAACCGTGACTACTCTTTTTAGGTTGTTATGAGAAGTTTGTCAAGCATACCTGAGAGTCATTGAGAGTAATAAGAGACTAAAGAGTGCATTTGTACATTGATGTGTGAGCAAGAGGATAAGCTTTTGAGTTGTATACTTATTGTAAATAGGAAATTTTATTAGATGTATTTTGTGAGTGTTATTCTTAACTTTATACAAAATTTGAAAAAAAATTAAAATTATCATCTAGAGCAACGGAGAGATTGATAAAGACATAGTTTATCAAATTAGATCAAGGTGATTTAAATGGAGAAGTGCATCAGAAATTTTGTGTAATAAGAAGATACCACTCAACCTTAAAGATAAATAATATTGCTTAGCGATTAGGCCGGCTATACTCTATAGGGTAGAGTATTGGCACATCAAACAAGTGCATAGTCATAGGATAATAGTGACAGAGATGAGGATGCTCCGTTAGATATGCAACCTTACTAAAAAAGATAAAGTCAGGAATGTAATATTAAGGGACAAATTAAAGGTAACCAATAGTATTGACAAATTAAGAAAGACAAAACTTAAATAGTTTAGACATGTTGAGTAGGATGCGAGAAAATCGTACCTAAAGATTGTAAGAGAAAAATGGAGGCCTAAGAAGAATTGAAGAGAGGTGATTAAGAATGATATAATAATATTATAACTTACCGAAGACAGGACCCGCAATAAAAAAATTTAATGTATTAGGATTTAGATAAAAGATCTCTCATAAAGAGATCCTTGTAGTTCTCGTAAGTCTTTTAACTTTTTTCTTTATAATTTGCCGAAACTTGTAAATAGACAGTACTTACTTCTTAAGGTTTTAGCCTAAGCTTTTTTTTTTTTTACCTATCTAGCTTGTTTTAGTAGTTTTATTATTATTATTGTTATTATTATTATTATTATTATCATTATTATTATCATCATCATCATCATGATATTATTATTATTATTATGATGATGATGATGATGTTTTTTTAATTTTTTTCTCTTCATGTAGATAATTCGAAAACATCCTCTCTACTAGTTATAGGTAAGACTGCATACAATTGAACCTTCTCAGACTCTGCATATCAACGAGATCTTTACTAAGTGTTAATGATGATGATGATGATGATGAATACTAAAAGATTAATTTGATATTGATAATTTGTAAAGATAGTTGAAACAATTCAATATAAGTTTGAAATTTTTATATGTCGTTTGTACATGAAAAATCGTAGGGGTAATAGTTTCGCAAATTGTTCGATTTTATGCGATCGTCTCTGACACAAATAAAAATAAAAATCAATGAAAAGAAAAATAACATCTGACACAAAAAATTTGATAACGTAGTTCGACACTCTTTACCTACGTCTACGGAGCCCTCAACCAGCTTAATCACTTTCACCGAAGTACAATAGATTTACTCAAGGCTTTACTGAGCCGACATCACTCAACCCTTGACACTATCTCTCAACCTCACTTCCCGTGAAAGAATTTCACACCCAATAGTACGACTGCCTCGTACTAACCTCAACAGAGGATTGTTCTCAACAATCTTTTAATGAAAGAACAATAAACAAATAACTCAAGTGATTAAATAAAATTCAATCATAAATGAAACACACTTGAGACAAAAAAGAAAATAACTTCCCAATCGGTTCAGCTCTTCCGGAATAGATCTGGAAATTGTTCACCAGTTGAATTGATCCACGACTACTCCATCAGTCCAATATAAAAAATAAGAGTCCCAAAGTTCTTCCCTCACATAAATCATCTAGCTTCAATAATTCCAATTAAAACGTGTGGGACACGACATACATCATCTGTTAGGCCTTGAAATTTTTTTTAGTAAGCATGAATTGAATAAATTTTGTAGTATTGTTAGACAGATTATTTTTATTTGGAGGTAACTATTATATCAAGTTTCGGAGGATTTAATTCATGGATTGATGGAATTAAAGTGTGGATGTTGTAAGGTGTATAAGGGTATTTTGGAAAATGACTTAAGGTTAAAAGAACCTAAGCTTATAAGGAAGGACAAAGTAGACCTTTAGCATTCATTAAGGGTAAAAAGGGAAGAGGAAAATGTTGTTTTAAGAAGTAGAAGATCAAAAAGGTGATTGGAGTGAAAAAGAAGAGGACAAATCGTGAAAGAGAGAGAGAAAGGAGAGAGTTTTGGTGGTTGAGAGGAAAGAAAGAAGGCTAAGCTAGGGTTTGATTTTTCTTAGTCTTGAAGAGTGATTTTGAGGTTACTCACTAAGAGAAAAAGGAAGAGGAA
>JANQAP020000068.1:2073873-2094318 GCA_026874005.2 Erythroxylum coriaceum
AATTATTTTTTAATTGTTTGTATATATTTCTATATAAATAAAAATAAAATAAATTATTTTTAAATATAAATCACATATAATAGAATAAAATAAAATTTATTAAATAATTAATAATAATAATTTTATATAATTAATATTAAATTGTATATAATTAATAATAAAATAAAAAAATTAATAAAATTTTTATTAACAAAAATAAAAGATATATTTAAAAATTATTCATTACTTGTTTGTATATATTTCTATATAAATAAATTATTTTTATATATAAAACACATAGAATAAAATAAAATAAAATTATTAAATAATAAATTGTATATAATTAATAATAAAGTAATAAAATCTAATAAAATTTTTATTACTAAAAATAGAAAATATATAAACAATTATTTTTAATTATTTGTATATATTTCTATATAAATAAAAATATAAATAAATTATTTTTAAATATAAATAACATAAAATAGAATAAAATAAATTTTATTATAATATAATAAAATTTATTAGATAATTAATAATAAATTGTATATAATTAATAATAAAATAATAAATTTTCTGTAATAATCATTTTAATATAAGAGATATAATAGTCATTTATTATACATTACATTCCGTTCCATTCATCTTTCAAACAACATTTCACTACATTACATTATAAACCTTTCCATCTCTTCCAAACAATGTTTCACCCTATTACATTTCATTTCATTATAACCTGTTTCATTCTGTTCCGTTCAGTTCTGTTCCATTCCATTAATCAACATTCAACAAAAGGCCCTAACTTATCACTCTTATAACTTGATGCCCGCGTGATATTTTTAATGCCTAGACATTCACGTAGATTTGGACCCAATATCTGAAAAGATCGGAACCATACGGAATTCAAGCTCTTCTGTTGTGTTTTTTGAAGATGGATCCGAAGAAGAAGATGATAACGACGACGACGAAGATAGTGAAGAGAGAGCAAGATCAACAATAAAGAAGCATGGCAGTAAAATATTCTGCCTAAAGAAGAAAAAGAAGAATAAGAAGGAAAAAAAGACGAGGAGGAGGAGGACGACGCGGCGACGACGACGACGGCAGTCGAAAGAGAGCAAGATTAATAATAAAGAATCATAGCAGTAAAACATTTTTCCGAGCGTTGGACATTCCGACATAGAGCTGGATTTTCGAGGGCTCAGTGGGTCAGAGTAAAGTTATGCTTACGTGGCAGGTAACAATCGTAAGATGCGCAATAAGGAATTGGAGCTGAGAACAGGAGAACATAACCCACCAGAAATCACATCTCGAATCCTATCCAGTCTCCGAACGCATGGAGATGTAACGAACCCAATCAGAGTCTGTTTCACAGACTACTACTGCATCATCACTACTAGGCCAAGCTTTCCCATCACATCACTAAACTGGTTTTGTGGAGACTTGGTCTTCTCTTTTAACCACCCAAGTTCTCATTATGACTAGCCCTTCATGTCCTGTCATCTCCTGCAATGGTGGGTCTCTGTCCTTTTCCTGTTCTGGGTCTTCTTCTTCTTTTTCTTCACCTCGTTTCAGGACACGAACTTTTCCAATATGTACAAGGAGAAAAGGTCTCAGTGTTGTTACAAGAGCTTCTATTGCTGTTGAACAGCAGACCCAGGAGGCCAAAGTTGCTCTTATCCGAATTGGTACTCGAGGAAGGTGATTTAGCTTCTTTTTTCTCCAGGTGTTTTGAAAATAAGTACCGTGCTTCCTTTTTTGTGTGTGTTATTGTTCTTCACTCTTTCGTGCGTACGGTGATTGAAGTGAACGGGCATTTATGATTGTTTTTATTTGGTTGAAGTATCTCTTCGTGTAGCTTTTATACATTCTCGTCTGTACAACATATAGTTGGTAATTTACTTGATCACTTTAACTATTTGTACCTTTGTTCTTGAAGTGACTTGATCTAGTCTTCCAATTCTTCTCTGCAAAATTTTGCCGAGTTGTGTAGGCCATTGATCTGGGATTTTACTAATTTGGGCAGTATGGCTCATGGACAAGACTCATTTTGTTGCATAATTAAGATCTTATCTTGACTATATTCTACGGGAACAATATAAACATTTACATTACAGAGTACTAATAAGAAGGATTATTTAACGGTTAAGAATCAAAGCCCTAATTTTGGGGGAGACATGAGGTTGGCTTATGTTCTTTTCCTAACAGTCATTACTCTAAATATGTATCTTTTGTTACCTGTTTCGTCCCTCCCTCTTTCTTTCTCGCTTGTTTTCTTTTTAATGCTTTCTCCATATGGTTTAAATTCTGTATTTACTTCTTTTCTTTTATACCCTTCCTGTATTTATGACAGCCCACTAGCACTTGCTCAGGCTTATGAAACACGGGAGAAACTCATTGCAGCACATTCTGAGTTAGCTGAAGAGGGTGCCATTCAGATAGTGTTAATAAAGACAACGGGGGATAAAATACTGACTCAGCCTCTAGCTGACATTGGTGGGAAGGGACTTTTCACTAAAGAAATAGATGAGGCCCTAATCAATGGTGAAATTGATATTGCAGTTCACTCAATGAAAGATGTTCCCACGTATCTACCGGAGAAGACAATCCTACCTTGCAACCTTCAGCGTGAGGATGTTAGAGATGCATTTATTTCCTTGTCTATAACTTCTCTAGCAGAGCTTCCTGATGGCAGTGTCATCGGTACTGCTTCTCTCAGAAGAAAGTCCCAGATACTCCACAGGTATCCATCACTCAAGGTAAGAATGCTTAAGTACTTCAAATCATTTTTCTAGAAGCTTGATAATAAACAACTTGAGATTCTATTGAGATGGAAAGTATGTCAGTAATCTTATATAAACGCAATTGCTTTTCCAGTTTTTGATATTGGATTGGCATTTAATGCATTTGTATTCTCATCTCGCATTTTAAGTTTTTGGGTTGAATTATTACTTGTCATGGTATTAAATTCTTGATGACGGGGAGATCTTGAGTTCAAGTCATGTTGCCTTCTTTTATAGTAGATTTGCGATTTCTTATGATTTAACCTCAATTTGTGAGAAAGGCATGTGTCAGAATATTATTTGAACCAATCTTGGGTCTCACTCAATCTTTTTAAGTTTTTGAGTTCAGTGTTCATTTGCCAACTGTTATTTGCTTTAATATCTTGTTACGTGACCTCAATGGTTTATTAATGCATTAAAATTTTCTAGAGTTCTTGATTAGTCTTCCTATTTATGGTTCCATTTTAATTTCTTCATGTAGGTGCTAGACAATTTTCGTGGCAATGTTCAAACTCGTTTGAGAAAACTCAGTGAAGGAGTGGTAAATGCAACACTATTGGCATTGGCCGGACTTAAACGCTTAAATATGACAGAAAATGTGACTTCAATTCTTTCAATTGATGACATGCTGCCAGCAGTTGCGCAAGGAGCAATTGGAATAGCATGTCGAAGTGATGATGACAAAATGGTATGTTGCGTTCTCTTTATGCATGCAATAGTGCATGTGAAAAGACAATATATATATAATATCCATATTTAACATGTGATCAAAGTATGGACAACCTTAAGTCACAGTTCAAACATATTGACATGGTTTCTCTGATAGAATGAAGTGGATTTCTTGTCAAATCCAACTGATAAACATCAATCTAAGGGAAGAGAATGTGATGGTTTTCATCTTTCCCTTTGGACTGAAGAAAAGGCCATTGCCTCAAGCTACCGTCAATATCTAAGACGTTACACGATGCTTGAGATTCTGTTTTAGTCAAGGTTTTTGGGCAATCGTATTGACTTACATTCCCCTTTCTAAAAGAGCTATATTCGACTTTGAGGTACTTGGGAATGGCAATATCCTGTTACAATTAGACCATGGGTTTGTTTCCGATTTGTGTTTACTTGTAATATGGAGCTATAACTGGGAGCAAGTTTGGCGTTTTGTAGAATGAGGATGCAATTAAGCCAGCCTGTTTAACTCAAGCTGATTTTGTTATATTTTTACCTAGTAATTACCTCCTTGTAGAGTAAATTGGATAACAGAAAACTAAGGCTTTGTGCATGTGCTGATGTAAAGTTGTACACTACTTGTATAAGGAGAAATGATAACCAGTGACAACAGTGAAGAAACTCGTGACAAAGACATCATCATTCGTCTATCTGAACAATTGGCCTAATCTTTTCATTCAGTTTGGAGTTGTAAGTTGTTATGGGTCTTGGCACTATAAGAAAATATTTTCAGACTTGAAGTGCATGATAGATGTACAAATTCTGGGATCATAGCTTAGGAGGGGCATAGTATAGGTTAAGTGGATTGAGTGCTGCAATAAGAAGCAGATTGTTCTGGAATTAACTCTGTAGTTTGATTATACACACGAAAATTGAAGTATTATAGATCTTTCCACTGGGTTTATCCACAATTCCAGTGTGCAAGTTAGAATGTAACGTCTAGATTGTTATTTGTTACAATGATCAGTAGCTGAAATTTTGTCGTTATATGTTCACATATTATTTGGAAACAGCCTTTCTACCTAGTAGGGATAAAGACTACGTGCCATTGGACTTTTTTGGATCTTACATTTCAGTGGGAATTTTTTGTTGTTCGTATGTTAATATAATATTTATTTCGGTGATCAACTCTTGCAGGCAAATTACTTGGCGTCATTGAATCATGATGAAACAAGACTAGCTGTTGCATGTGAGAGGGCCTTTTTGGAGACCCTTGATGGGTCTTGCCGGACCCCAATTGCTGGATATGCTTGCAAGGACAAGGACGGAGATTGCTTATTTAGAGGATTGGTAGCTTCCCCAGATGGAACCCGTGGTATGCTTATCTTTAAGGCAGTGATGAAAAGCTGATACATATCATTTTTTTTTTCTCTTGATTTGTTAATGATCGTGAGTTTTTCCTTCTATCTCCTTTTCTCTGCAATTCAGTTCTTGAAACTTCGAGAAAAGGTTCCTATGCTCTTGATGATATGGTTCAGATGGGAAAAGATGCCGGCAAGGAACTTCTATCAAGAGCTGGTCCCGGATTCTTTGATTCCTGAACAACTCAAATATTGGCCAAACAAAATTAATCCACGCTTCCTACGTAAGTTTTTGTTAATGATTAGGCTTCCTACTCATTCATCCGGCTAAAATTTGTTGTTATAAGATTGTTGGTGGTATCGTAGCATAGAAGAGAGTGGCTGATTGCTGAGGAGTAGATGTTGTACCATATGAATTTAGTAGCAAGGCCGAAATTTTTGCTCAAGCACATGTAATTGCACAAAAACGTGAAACACAAATCATGGTCCCGTGTGGAGGTTTCACCTTGAATGACTCTTTTTCAACTTTCCTGAGAGCTTTTGCTGCTGTTCGTTGAACAATTTCTTAATTTTATGAGCATCACCAATTATTTAACTCTAATTAAAAGCAATGATTCAAATACTATTTGCACAATCACAAAATTATGCACTAGATCAAGCTTGAACATTCAAGTTTGAATCAGTGACTACGTACATTAATTAAGTTATATATATGTTCACAGCTGCAATCTGGTCTCTTAGCATCTGTAATAAATGGTGAATGGTTAAATAAAGCTTTTGTAGATATGCTATTGTCAGGAAACATTATTAACTTCCATAAGGGGCTTATCCTGTAATGTAGTTTGTATCTGTCACCAACCCCAACTCTGCTTAGGTTTAGATTCTACAGAAAAGGGTAAAGGTTTTGCTTCCTCATTTGATAAAACAATTCTTTAAAATGTAGTAGTCAGTCCTGCAATTGCCATAAATTTCCCTGTTTTCACAATATTCAACTTCTAGTCAACTATCATTCTTGAAGAAAAGAAAAAACAGCTACCAATTTTTCAGAAAGGGTAACAAAATTATAATGGTGGCAACTTCCTATCCAAGAAGTGCCTAGCCAGAACCAGCCGGACAGACTCCTTGTTTTTCTCAATTTAGTTGCTCAAAGGTTCAAGAATTGATCAAGTGATCAAAGGCATGTATAATCTTGAACTAACATAATTTCAACCTTAATCCTACATGAATCCAGTAAACTGTTATTGTCAAACTTAAAACGGTGTAGCTCTTGAAAGGTTGAAATGGATGTAAGGAAGAAAACAAAAATGTGTTTCCAGACATGAAGTCTGGTAGAAAAGCCAAAGTTGAAATCAAACTGCAAGCTTTAGCCCCATCTCCTTCGATCTTCATCCTCATCCACCGGTGTATACCATGCTGGCCTCCTCTTGGAGTTGCTTAGCCTGTAATTTAGGAGCACTTCTTCATCGCAAAGTTCCCTAGTTGCCACCAAAACAAGAGTCTTTAGAACAGGTATCCCAGAATCACCATTTTTTCTCCAAGATCTGAACCAAAAGCTGCCAAATCTCCTCATATTAACTTCTTCTGGATTTCCAAATGATATATTTGGTATGTAGGCTCTCATATCATTGTCTGTTAATGGGAAATCATAAGGACAAATCATCACATTTGGAAGCATACCCTTTGCTGGGTGGTTCGAAAAATGAGCTAAAGCTAATGGATTTCTCCGCTCCAAGACATCAGTAGTGCAATTAACTTGTGTCCCTTCCAAAGGCTTACTGAGCACTTTCCAAATTCTATCTGCACCTTTCTCATTGCTTTGCACATGTGACTTGATTTCAGACACCTTAAATCCATCCCAAACTTCACGGGTATCATCCCCAGAGCCCCAAGGCTGGGCATTGATCACAGTTCCATCATACCTTGTGATCAAGTACGGGTTCTGAGCATCAACTCGTGGGTATCCTGGAATATACTGGTAATAAGCAGGACTGTATATCACACCAGGATAAAAGGCAATCACAGTGCCCACATCAGCTCCACCATTTAGAAATAAGCCTTGTCCAGCCTCCTCGTGAGCTATTAGAGAGGGTTTCAGATCAAGTGTATAGCCAAGCAGATTCTTCAATCTCTGAGAGACCTCGACCTGATTCAATGGTGCAGTCTCAGGTATAACTGTGCTGAAAAAACATCAGTATTCATAATTGAGGAGGGTAAAAGTTAGGAATAACTAACAGCTTGTGCTTCTTTATACAACGTTCAGAGGGAAACTCATTCAGTCAAGTTACTTAAATAGGCAGAGCCAGGAATATTCATTTATTATAACTTTCTGTGGGTACGTAGGAAATGAAGACAGAGCTGGAAAAGCTTAGTATACAATGTGTAATGAAGTAAGAACTGTTTATGCAACAAGTGTATTGCCTCACATGGAAAAAAACTTGATCTTGGATACAATGTGGAAAATACTCTTTGTATTATAAGGAAATTGTGTTACTCAATTGACATTAGAAAATTTTCAGTAAAATTATGAGCAAATTGTAGTGAATTAAGAGCAATTACTACCATTGTTTGTATGATTCAAGTAATAGAACCAATAACTTTCTCCAAATACAAGGAACTCACCAGGAGAATTTACCGGCGGACCACTTTTTCCGACAGCAAAGCTTAGGCCACTTGGACGTGAAGCACCAGGTGACACTGTAGATGCCTCATCTGGTTTCTTTATAAGAAGAATTTCATCCATAGATTTGCAGAAGTGTTGAATTTGATAATGGACATTTTCTTGCACTTGTTTCTGTTGATCAGAAACAGATGCTTTGCTAGCCATATCAATGATCTCCTCCGTATCTGCCTCTTCAGCATCTCTCCCCAATCGGTTGTAACTGAAGATTTTTCAAGTTTCATCATAAACAAATCAAGGTATTCAAAAGAAGCTACAGACATTATAAGAGTTGAAAATGGAATCTAGTTGAGATGAGAACTACAACTGTGATTAGTCTTTTTTAATGTCGTTACTAATTCAACAGATATACAGAATGTAAGATCAAGTGAAAAGTCCAAACATCGACATCAACATGAATCTTGTGACGCCAAAATGTGACACAATAGAGCATGAATGACGAAGTTTAGGACTCAATAGATCACATTAGAGCTGATAATGACCTTGACACATTTTCTCTATCAATTTTCACAAAAACCTGTACTGTTCTGTCTTGTTTTGCATTATTCCCTATTGTAACATCCTACAGACTGCGGGTGCCATGGTAAGCAAATTGACCTTGACAAGAAATGAATGAATTTAGCTGTCTTTGACTACTACTTATGAAGTATACATGTAGAAGAAAATGCTACAGTTTTCATTATCCCCAAACCCCGGGGAAGGAAATCATCATACAATGAAGGCAGATGATCAGATAGTTTCAACCATATTAAGGGAAAAAGTAAGGTGAAAGAAATCCAAGATGAGATAAGCGTAAGTTAGGGAAGAACCTGGTATATAAGAAGAGGCGATTAATGTCTGTTTCAAACTGCAGCTGCCTTGGATTTCTAGCAAAGGTAGGGCTATTTGCCAGAGTTTTCACAGCCTGCGTAGTTGCAATAACAAAGCAGAAAATGTATCATAAAGAAAAACAAAAAGAACAAGTGATGTTAAGCAATTTGCAATCCCACTTCCATCTTCTTAACGCCAATTCAGTATTCTCCAACTGTAGCTGAATTCATCGCTCAAATACATATATTTCCCAAAAAGAAGGAGAAGTTAGAATTTTCTTTTAGTAAATATTGGTGCTTTTTTCTCAAATCAATCAAATTAGTACATTTTTCCACACATTTTGAAGATGGGTATCGTAAAAATCCAGTCTTGTTCACACAAATCAATTCATTTTCATCTTTTCCAAACAAAAAAAACAAGTCTTCGTATCTCTTAACCACTCAAAAGAAAAACCCTTGTAAGAGCCAGATAAGAAAAAAAATCAACTAACACTGAAATTTTTTAAGCTCAAAAAGAGATGTAGTTAAATGTACCTCTTGAAACTTATTGAATAGAAAAGCCATCTCTAACGGAAAAATAACAATTGTAGCAGCTGAGAAGAAAGTTATTAGCTTTCACTCTTTCTCTGTCGAAGTGTAATCCTAAAATCGGCGGCCAAAAGAAAGAAACAAAGCGCAATGGAGATGCAGAGATCGAGCGAATAAGTAATGGAACTAAATGTGTTAATCGATCAGAAAGAGATAAGCATGGAAGTTGGTGTTGTCGCAAACTATTCACTTCAAGCTTTCAATTTCATGGCACTAGCTTAGCAGGACCTGAGAGGAAGGAGATAAATTTGAAACGACGTCTCCACTTATCGTTTTAATTTAGTTAGAAGAGACGAGAGTTCTAATTCCTCTATTTTAAAAATGAACTTTTTACCTCTTTGATCACTAGTTAAAGGAGATTAAAATTTGGAAAAGACTTTTTTAACCCCTCTGTTATAGCGACTTCACCACAAATGAGCTTAGAATTTAAAAATACCTTTTTATTAAGGATGACAATGGGTCAGGTTAGGCTTTGACCGTTCCTAATCCTGCTTAACCCGACCCGTGACCCTAATCAATCACTGGTTACTGGCCCATGGCCCGACTACAGGAGGGCCAGTCCAACCCTTTGCCTGATTTTATTTGTCTTAAAAAAATTAAAAAAGATGTCGTTTTGTACCTTCCTGTGAAGTCATTGTCTAAGAGCCCAACCCTTAACTCAATGGGGCCAAACAATCTCGACCCACAGTCGGGCCAGTGGCTTGGTCAACTTGGGCCGAGTCAAACCACATTTGTCATCCTTATCTCTTAGCCGGTTTTTATATCTTGTATTTATAGTTTTATAGAACAAAATGGAGACATTGAAATGGTTATATTTTGTTTTATTATTGTTAATTATTTCTTTTTTAAAAATTTTGTTTCATAAATAAATTTCCTTTTTATAAATTTTTCATAAATTACGGTCATGGAGTACAATTATGAATACAATGATATTTTTATTAATTTTTTCCTTTTTATTTATTAACAGTCAAAATATAATCTATACTTAAAATAATTTTCAAAGAAGACATAACGAAGTAAAGCAAAAAAAATATAAGAGTTTAATTTATTTTAGTCAACAAAAGACTAAAAGGATATTTTTATCCAAAAATGCAATATTTATAGTTGTGATAATGTCATCACAATACAGAGGTAAAAAAGTCTTTTTAAATTTTAAGCTCTTTTGACCGGTGATTAAAGGGGGTAATAAGTCTATGTTTAAAATAAACTTATTAAAAATTTGTAGGCACTATATTGTAGATGCATATTAACTAAAATTTAGATCCTTAAATGAAATTTGGAGCGACCGGCGAGGTTTGATTGGAATGTCACGAGTTCGAGTAATAGAAATAACCTTTGCTAATTATAAAAATTCTAAAATTTCAATTGTTAAACTAGTTGTTAGATAAATTTTTATAATAATATATATAATGATAATTAGATTTCTTAACAAAATTAAATTAAGTTATATTTCTATAAATATTTAATAATTAAAATAAATTGCTCATGTGATTATCTTAGACTTTATATATAATGAAACCCAATTCTTAAAATTTTCAAATAAAATTTAAAACTAAATAAATATAAACTAGTTCTTAAAAGTTCAAGTCTGTAAAATTTAAAGCACGATCAATTTGTAACCTTTGTGTCAGTGAAGCAAATTTAAGAAGAGCGAGAGGCAGGCAAAGCTTGAGCAGAGAGGAAATTGTTGAAGAGAGAGAGGGAACGTTGAGGTGCAAAAACAGGGACCTCATGGCCTGCACCACGCACAGTGGCCAATACTAGCCCACCATGGTATGTCTCAACCCACCCTGCCACTTGACTCTTGTGGAACCATGCCCTCCACTCTTCTTGCACTTTCAACCCAAGCTTGTTTATGCTGTACCTTGTTGATGTCACTGGCACTCTCCCATCTGTGTCTCCACTGCAATTTCGTTTTTTTTATACATCAATCTAGTGTGCTTCTTGTTTTGACTAATGATTAGGAACATGTTTTCTGTAGTAACCCAAGCATGTACGTGCAATAGGTGAGGAACTTGTGACCATTCATACTGTTTGAATTAAGTGTGAGTGAATTACTAAGTTGTGTATTTTACCTGTAGACCCATATGCGCATTCCAGCATTTAAGAGCTTCTGGATGATGGGCAGTACTGTGTCTGGTGAGTCATTCCATCGCTCTATGACTTTGCTGCAAATGCCATATCACAATGCTCTCAATTCTTATAGCAGTAAGTAAATTTAGATTAATGGAACCAAAATTCACCAACACGAGGAATTAAGGGAACATCATCGGTTACGTATATGGTATAGTATGATGATTGCTAGGTATAAAGAATAGAAGAAATTGAAGGGTAACAGACATTAAGTGAACAGTTCTTGATAAGTTCAAATTCTAATACTAATACTTTTAGGATTTCGCTTTATGACCTAAATGTTCTCTCTTTCTTCACTATTTCAGAGGCAGCCTGATATAAAGATCTACATAGGGAAAGGGAATGCATGCAGAAACACAAGGTATCCACTCTGTTGGAGTTGAAGCTATACCAATTAAAAGAGACACAATACAACTGTAGTAATGTTGGGGTCCTACATCTGACTGCGTTGTTTTTAACAGTTCATTATATGCTTTCGTTCCTTTTTGTGTTTTCTACCATGCAACTGTTGGAATGATTGGGAATGGTGGGTGAAATACATGAAGTAATTGTGTGTGTGTGTCAGGGAGGGGTCTAGAATTCTGCTGCCAACCCTACGTTAAATTGTTAAGGACAGAGAAAGGTATAGTTCAATGATTTGACACATGCTCCCAATAAATGATTCAAAATTCTAGTTCCTCCTCCCCAATCAAACAGTTCAAATTTAGTCAGTGAGTTACTAACAACAGTTCATCTCCAAAGAAAGAATACATACTAACTAATGATAATAAAATAATTATCATAGATAAAGAAATGTTATAAGTGATAATAGTTGAAAAATAGCATGTTGGTGCTATATAATAATGTATCTTAGCTTGAGAAGATAGTAGGTAGAGCATTGATCGTTTACCTGCATGAAGAATAGGGATAGGACAAGTTGGTGACATTGGCATGTAATGCCCTCTGGACATCTTTTCTGTTGAAATATTTCACAGCATAATCTTCCGTACATGGGTCATATCCTGAAGCCAATGTATGCCAAAATTCCTGAAATTGAAGACATCATTAAAGAAGCAGCCTAATAACTTTTATGAATTATGCCAAACCATAACACAGTTCTTGCTTCCTGTAGCTGTAGAAACAAAACGTCTCAGCATATACGTGCACAAACAGTTAGTTACACACACATATATGTATATATATTGCTTACATGCAGCAGTGTTCGCGGACGAGGTGCAAACCGGAGTTTGGAGTATTTTGAAGCACGAGAAATGAGGCAGACTGGAGTATAAATGCTGTAGATGTCAATCTCAGAATAAGCTTCTAAGAATCCTTTGAAATGGTTTGAACAATTACTGGCTCCAGTACTATTGCTACTACTGCTTTCTTTACCAGAACAATCCTTAATGTTGTGGTAGAGTTGGTCCGAGATTATTGCATGACTCCACGCATAATCCGTAACACCAGAAAAATCCGTTTCATCATTCATCGCAGCATTCCCAATCTGATGGATTACAGATCACCGTTACTGCATTTTCTCCAAGTTAAAGTGTGTATAGTCGAGGTTTGACTTCAGACTACAGCTTAAACTTTCAGGTTAAATGATTTCTTGAAGCTTTAAATGCATATTGTTAAGCATTAAACACTCTCATTTGGGTCGATTCCTGAAAACTTATATTTTTATGGTGCAAATATTAGTGCCTATCATTTTGTACACGTCCCAAGCAAACTATCAAGTTCATGTGAAATAAGGCTTACTGTTAGACCCCTAAGGTATTTGCGGCCGTAGCACTTACCATGAAACCTTTGAGATTTATGTAAGAGTCTTTATTAGCCCTTTTGTTTCTATCATAGATGAGCTCAGCCAATTGGGGAACATAGTGACCTGAAACACTCAAGGGAAGGTCAAAAAAACTCTACACACCATTAACAATTTTTATTAAGCATGTTAAAAGAAGAATTGGGTAAGTTGTTACCAGCATAGCTCTCTCCTGCTATGTAAAAGTCATTTGATCTGAAGCTTGGGAACCTCTTGAACCAATTGATTAAGAAGGCATGAGAGTCCTCAGCCGTAACTCCGTCTCCAAGCTTTCTTAAATCTTGTGAATTGTTGGTGTATGAATAGCCCACACCCACAGGTGCCTCCAAAAATAACATATTTGCAGCTGATCATCATATTACATCAGTAAATTAACATCATGCCTATGCTTTATGATTTTGGTGTATATATGAACATATATATATATATATTTTACCTTTGTTCCAGGAGTATTTATTGAGTATAAGCTGAGTTCCATTACTCCTAACTAGAAAAGGACCAAGTTCTTGTGCTGCACCATACGCAATTGAGGAGCATCCAGGTCCTGGAATTAGATAATTTTTAGTTTTATCATCAAACCCAGAAAAAAGGACAAATGGGTTATCTCATATTATTCCCGTTAGACCTAAATATATTGATTAATCATGTTCTACTAATATCCCAGTCAAAGCTTAGGGTAGTGACAGGACATGTTTAGGCTATAAAATCAAAGACAATTAAGGGACGCATGTAATTGGTGGGACATCTGTGTTTTTGGATCTATTGTCTGAAAAAGGACAAATTGCACAGTGACAGGTTATGATTATTGACCAAATGATTGACCCATTTGCAAGCCGGTGGCGGTGTACTGTGCTTGTGGTCCACATCTCCATGGGAGGCTGATGCAACCTGAGTGGCTTGAGGTCCACTTACGCCTTATATATTGACAAAAGAGGACGGTGTTGGTGACAAATTGAGAAAAAGAACGTTAGTGGCAGCAGACCAGTGGTACTGGGGAGAAGATCGTCTGTACCATTAAGCCTGTGCCATCCTGTTCCATTTTCCTTCAGCCACAAAATTTTCAATAAACAAATGGGAAAAAGCAAAATTGTGGCTAGTGAAGAACGGGCACAGGAAAGGTACACGCTTGACGGCACAGACGATCTCACGCCGTGGTACTGGTACTAGCAGACAGGATGATGCTGTAGAAAGCCGTCATCCAAGTGACAGCTGATCAAACGGTCCGTTTATACTTCTTCAAAGAATTTATATCTTTATTATTTTGAATTATTAAAAATATTTTATAATATTAAAATATAAAAATAAATTATCTATCAAATTATTTTAACACAAATTATTATATTACTAATTATTGCATGCATGATGACTAGATTGAACTAATATTAAAAATATGATGGATACCATGAAATCACGAGTTTTTAACGTTTAAAAAATTGAGCTGGAAATTAAATTGATAAGATAAAAGATTAAGATATGAAAGATTGTATTAAACCATCATGGAATTAATTAAAGATTAAATAAAATTTAAAAATTATAAACATAATTAAAAGAAATTGTCCTTATTTATCGAAAAATATAAAATTTAATTTTAAAAAGATTGTTAAATAAAAATTAATTAATTTATTTAAGTTTATAATAATTTATTAATTTACGGTCAATAAAAATTATTAAAATAAATTGAACCAAAAATTAAAAATCGAACTCAAATATCAAAAAGTTAAAATTTTTTATTAATGAATCGTTTGATTCGGGTGAGTTTTTTAATTATTGCGATAATAATTACTTTGATCCACCATATTGTCATAGTTCATCTATCTTACCATACCAACATTTTGACCAGTCATTGATTTGAACTCATTACCTAATCAGACGAAAAGTCTTATGCTTATTTTAGTCGATATGTTTATTACAGACGAATGTGGTACTGTGATTTCAAGTTTTAATTTATTGGTTTCATTGAATCATTTCTCAAAATATTGAATGGAGAAAAGAGAGTCTGCTCTGATTTAGTCTGTACTTTGAGATAATGGCGCAGGCCCCTAGGTTTTACTACTGCAGAATTTTCTGAAACTGAAGAGTGAAGAACATTGTGATTTTCACAGATATTCGGAGAGAGAGAGGGGAGTACCTCCATTGAGCCAAAGCACGAGAGGTTTTTGGGAGACAATACCATCTTGAGCTTCAAAAAACCAGTAGAACAAAGCCTTGTGGTCCTGGGGTCTGAGCTTAACGTACCCTGCGAAATGTCGAAACTTCACCGGCGGTTGTCCTGGCAGCTCAGTCACTCTATCCGCCTCTTGCCACCTTGCTTCATCATCGGATGATTCTTTGTAGTTATCTCCTGCGACCACCACAAACTTTGTACTAGCAACTACACAACACCACACCAACACAACGATTCCTACTACCTGCCTACACCAGTTGTTACTCATATTTTGACCTTAGGAAACACTGACACTACTTTACTGAGAAATCCCACTTGGAGAATAGCTCACTTGTAGTGTTAGTTACTAGTTACTAGTCAGTCAGTAGTGAAGCAGTAAACTAGCACTAGCAGAGATAGGAAGAAGAAGAAGAAGAAGAAGAAGAAGAAAGAGAACAGAAAGTGTAAAAACCAGGTAGTTCTTTCCCATTTTGAAGTGTATAAAAAAAGGTGGGGACCAAGAACGTGGAAATTGTCAAAAAAGTAGAATAAGTAATTATTACTTTTACTTAAAATTTTCACAATAATGAATTAAGAATATATAATAATAAAGATAGTATATACTTAGCAGGTTATTTTAATCATAATATTGAAAACCTGTAAATAATGATATAATTTTGGAAAGCTTTAACAGCAGATGGAGACAGGGCTACTGGCACAACTTCTGAATGTTTGTGTTTTTTCAGGACAAATGTGTCGGTAAACATCTGAATGTTTATGTTTTGTTGTTGCGGTTGGAAATTGGAATACAACATTTTTACTAACTCTCATCTAAACATGGAGAAACTGTTCTTGATTCTTTAATTGGTATTCAACGGCGTAATTCTGAGACTCTGCTTCTGTTCAACTAAGATGTTCTGCAGGTCACATCTTTCTTTTACACTCTGATTCTGATAGATGTGTTGAAATGAACAGCTTTTGGAAGTAACATGTTGATGGTTCTTACCTTGTGCGGCTCTTGTGTTGAGATATGACCCAAAAAACGAAAGTTCACATTTGGGATAGAAGATTCAGATTGAGAGGTAGACAAATTTCCACGTTTAGTTGGAGTTTTCCGCTGCAGATGTCTTCTTTTCAGACTGTATATGCGTTTGTTTCTAAATGAATAGTTTCAATTAAATCTTGAATATTCCAAAAGCTTTGAACGGAAAGAGATCAGCATCATCAATAATGCAAGACGTTTAACCAGATACAGTGAGGGAGACCTTTAACCAGAAAGAGTTGACAGGAGTTGGGCATCGTTGGAATTTGGCTGATCTAGTTACATTTGGACAGAAACAAGGACAACATGTGGCATCAATATCATCCGGAATCAAACGAAATGCGAGGGCTGTCTCCAGAGGAAAATCAAAGATTCACGCCCCCGCCAGCTAGTCGAGCGCAACCAACATCTGGAGATCTCCCGAAGGTAGGTGCGGAAATCAGCTCCGAGGTACTCTTAATTCCCACAGCTCATGATAACCATATTGCAATTATTATAAACTCACACTCGGAAATGATTTGTGGTACCAATGCCTTAGCAGTTAATGACCCAGTTGTCACAGAAACTGACCACATGCAGGAAGGTGCTCTAAATACAGCAATGGATCCGGGTGACCAGGAGCAAGATCTAGTACTACCCTCTGAGCCTCCCGACAACGTTATAGCGGAATTGACAACGGACCTGAATGATGCGAAGCGATGGATATCCTGGAGAGAGAAGCAACAGGCACTCTCTCGGACAACGCAAACGTCCAATTTGATGTAAGAACGCCTAAACAAAACCCTACTGTCTGATGTCAATTCTCTTATGGAATTGTCAAGGAGCGGGGGGACGAAAGTTCAGACTACATTACGTAATTATATACAGATATATAAGCCTGAAATTCTGGTTTTGTTAGAACCTCGCATCAGCGGCAACAAGGCTAACACTGTGATTAACAAATTAGGCTTCGACTACTCTTTCAGGGTCGAAGTTGTAGCATTTTCGGGTGGAATTTAGCTGCTCTGGAAAAACGACGTTGAGGTCTCAGTGGTCATTGCCCATCGACAATTCCTTCATACCAAAGTCAAGTATGGCGATGCTTCTTTCGATTTTACGCAAGTCTATGCCAGCCCCCAAATACCTTCTCAACAAGTACTCTAGAGAGTTTTAAGCTTAGTAGGTCGATTTACTTCTAAACCCTAACTGGTGGAAGGAGACTTTAATGCTAAACTGGAGGCTTCAGACAAAAAAAGGGGTGCTATGGCCACTAGCGTAGTGAATAATCATTTTTAAGGACTGGGTACATGCGTTTGGCCTGCATGATTTGGGATATGTTGGATCGAGATTTACTTGGCGTCGTGGCACAGTCCAGGCTAGGCTCGATAGAATGCTAGGGTCATCGTCATGGCTACGGACCTTCCCTCATACAGAGATTCAACATTTGCCTTTTCTTGGTGCGGATCATAGACCCCTACTGGTTACCCTTCCTAGCCCCAGACCGAGGGATATAGGCCCCAAACCGTTTCGGTTCCAAGCTGCGTGGCTAGCGAATGCCGAGTTCCAAGAGGTGGTTGCAACGAACTGGCTCCCGGAAGCCCCGACCTTCAGCTCATCCTTATCAAAATTCTCGAGCCGACTTACACAAAGGGATCAGCTCTACTTTGGTAATATTTTCCACCGAAAAAAGAGATTGCTAGCTCATTTGACAGGCATCCAGCGGCCTATGTGCCAGGAGACTTCGGACTCATTACTGGTACTGGAGAATCGACTTAGCGGTGAACTATGGCAAGTGCTGTGTGAGGAAGAGCTATATTGGCACCAACAGGCCCGATGTGAGTGGTTGGCCCAGGGCGACCGGAACACCAAATACTATCACACGATCATTATGGCCAAAAGGAACAAACTTAAAATAGTGCGTCTTTTTGACGATAGTGGTATAGAGCATACTGATCCGCATCAGCTCTGTAAGTTGGCCTGAGATTATTTTGTCCGTTTATATGCTATGGAAGAAGGTATTGCCATCCAGAGGTTCCACATCACAGGGGCCTTCCCGCGACTATCTGCGGACAACCTAAATGATATAACCAAACCAGCTCATGCACTCGAAATCCAAGCGGCCATTGCGGAGATGAACCCAAATAAAGCCCCGGGAATTGATGGATACACTGCTTTATTTTTCCAAAAACATTGGCATATCGTGGGGCGTGCAGTGGTAGCTCTTATTCAGCGCTTATTTCGTAACGAATACTGGGAGCTGGAGCTCAACCGCACAATTCTGGTGTTAATTCCGAAAGTCCCCTCTCTGAAATATATCACACAATTTCGGCCTATCAGCCTATGCTCTGTAATTTAAAGTCCTCATGAACAGATTAAAGCCATACCTAGGTTAGCTGGTAGCCCAACCCAATGTAGTTTTATCCCTGGAAGGCACATCACAGAAAATATTATCATTGCCCAAGAGGTGATCCATTCTATGCGCTGGAAGCAAGGTAAGACTGGGTTTTTTGCTATTAAAGTGGATCTGAAAAAAGCTTATGATAGGCTTCACTGGGATTTTCTTCAAGACACCCTCAAGGAAATTGGGTTACCGGAGTCATTCTCCCGAGTAATTATGCAGTGCGTGACGTCAGTTTCAATTTAAGTTGCGTTGAATGGGTGGCTAACTGAGTCTTTTTCTCCTTCCTGGGGTATTCGACAAGGCGATCCCATTTCTCCATATCTGTTTGTCTTGTGTAAAGAACGACTAGGCCATCTGATTAACAATGAGATAGCAGAAAGGAAGTGGAAACCGATTAAGCTGAGTCCACACGAGCCCTCCATTTCTCATCTGTTTTTTGTAGATGACCTCGTACTGTTTGCTGAAGCCACGGAATCCCAAGCGCAAGTGGTGTTGTGGGTCCTGGAGACTTTCTGTAGGGCGTCAGGACAAAAGATAAGCACCGCTAAATCCCACATCTTTTTCTCGAAGAACGTCCCTGAGGAGATAGCGAGAATAATCAGCCAGACGTTGCAGATACAATGTACTCAGAACCTTGGGAAATATCTCAGGGTCCCGCTTATTCATGAACGCCTTTCCAGGAGAACGAATCAGTATCTATTGGATAAAGTTCAGCAGAAGCTAACAGGGTGGAGTGCCAGAGTGTTGTCTTTGGCAGGACGCGTCACTCTCACCTGGTCCGTGCTTTCAACTCTGCCTATCTACACGATGCAAACAGTGCGGCTACCCCGAAAATTATGTGATGACTTGGAAAAGCTAATGCTTAACTTTATCTAGGGCTCTCAGGACAGAACACGTAAGGTGCATTTGGTCAATTGGGAGACAGTTTGTCGCCCAAAACAAGTCGGAGGCCTTGGAATCAAACGCATTCGTTCTTCCAATGATGCCTTATTAACTCACTTGGGCTAGGACTTGCTCACTAAGCCTTCAACCCTATGGGTACAAATTCTTCGGGCCAAATACCAATTTGACCCTACCCAGCTCCCCCACACGCTAGATCAGAAACGAGCTTCGGGGACTTGGCGAGGGATATCGGCTAAGTTGCAATACGTCCGCAAAGGGCTGACTTGAAAACTAGGTAGTGGCTACCGAGCGCTATTCTGGATGGATTCCTGGGTGGGAGATTGAGGCCCACTCTATATGACAACCTTGTCCCCTCCCTCCGACCATGTCCTCTCCCTCATAGTGTATGATTATGTTGGAGAGGACAGGAACTGGAACTGGCCCCTGTTTTAGCAGTATCTACGATCCACAATCTGTATAGCAATTGCGGACATTCCACCACCCCGGGTTAACATGGGGGCGGACCACCCACTGTGGGGACCACGAAAGCGGGAGGGTTTCACGATGGCTTCCGCCTATGAGCTAATTGAAGAGTCTACGCCAGCAACATACCCCCGTTACTGACATTTGATATAGAAATGGCCGGGACCTCAGCGTATACAATCCTTCCTCTGGTTGCTAGCTAACAAGAATCTGCTGACAAATCAGCAGCGCGTTGCTCGTCATTTATCATCGGACCATGGTTGTTCCTTCTGTAGTCTTGAAGAGACCATTTTGCATGCTCTTCGGGATTGCCACACAGTGAAAGCCTTCTGGCAGAGTTTCCCTCCAGGGTTACTTGAGTATCGTTTCTTCCTCCAGGATGATGAGAGGTGGTGGATGGCTAACTTGACTACAGGTGTTACTGAGCCTCGAACGGACTAGGTCCAAATTTTTGGGATGTCTTGCTGGCATCTCTGGCAGTGTCGCAACAGGAGCATCTTTGACGCAAATTTTGTTTGGCCTGTCGCTGGCATCAGAATAGTCATGGATTATGTCTCGTGGATCGGCATAGCGAGCGACGTGACTGATCGAGTTATCGGCGAGTAGGGAGTGCCTGTTGGTAATTCCATAAGTTGGAAACCACCTTCTGATGGCTAGGTCAAACTGAATACAGATGGCGCAGTCCACCATGAGTCCAACGTCGCTACTGCGGGTGGGCTAATCAGGG
>JANQAP020000068.1:2538999-2553018 GCA_026874005.2 Erythroxylum coriaceum
TATAACCTCAATCCAGACTCAATTTCGCACCAAAATTTGAAAATCTTAGAGACAGAATTAACTTTAGACTTCTTCAAGAAAGTTGTAGAATTATGTCTCTAGTTTAATTTGAATTAAGAATCACCTCATTTGAACATCAACAACTCAAGATATCATCAAAAAACTAACAGATGTTCGGAAGGCATCTTCCGCGTATCACCTTCGGAGTTGCGATCGCGACGCGTCGCGATCGTGACAGTGAATGCAATGGTTTACTTCATAAATGAGATCTCTAATTCAAGTCCAATATAACCCAACAATGCTAAAGAAATGAATAGAAGAAGCATCTAACTCCTCTTGATCATAATTTTCCTCAGCTACTTCCCAAATACAAGAACTATGGTATCCTAATTAAACTAATTACTAATTTTATAGCAAAATACAAAGTATCTCATTCTGAGGAGAAATTATTAGCTCCATCTCTCATTGTCCCAAAAAAAAAAAAAGGCTCTTTAATTGAGTTTGAAACATTTTATGAAGCCTAAGTATTAGGGATAACAAAAACGATCCGACCCGCTTTTGACCTAGGTTGATCGGACTATGTGAAAGTCTGGGCTGACCATATCGGCAGGCCCGACCCCATGACTTGTCCATTATTTCTAAAACGACGTAATTTTGCCATTTAGTTTTTACTTAAAAAAATAAATAGCCCGGCCCGTCATAGCCCGCAGGGTCAAGCCGCGGATCAACTCATTCTAGCTTTCCAAGCCACAAGTCACTATGATCCTGGGTCGGGCCAGGGGACAGCTCGAACCCGGCCCGACCTATTGGCATTCTACTAAATATAAGCTCAAATCAAATTTGACGATCACGTCGAGTTGGATTAATTGAGTAACCATTAATTAAACTAAAATTGTATAAAGAATCGATAACACTCTTTATTCAGGTACACGTTATTAAATTAAATTCGACCGCCTTCGGCATTGATTTGATCACTCTCCGTTTGCGCTCTCCCTCTCTTAGTCTCGCAACGCCGCCGTCGCTCTCATAATCTCGCACAGCCGTCGCTCTCGTAATCTAACACCGCCGTCTAGGACTCTAATTGTTGCAAAATTTTCTGGGTGTGAAGTGGTTTCTGCTTTAATTTGCTCATTGACGAAAAGTTTGCTTCTTTAATTTTCTTCGGAAGGTTTTGAATGTGATTTTCGATTCTTTTTATGTTGTTGAGTTTTGTTTTCCGCCCGGCCCAAAGTTAAGTGCAACAATTTTTCTTTGTCGAAGTTTCCATTTCGTATGTTTCAACTTTTTGTTGGCCATGTAATATGCTGCCCCTCTTATAAAGGGTATTTGAATATCGAAGCTTTATCGAATGCTTTTCCTTTCTTTATTATCTAGCAATCCATTTAAGTTTTTCAATTTTCACTTCTGTTTCTAATCGTACTGTTGTTAGAAGGAAAATCAAAATTTTTGGTCCCCTTTTTTTTTTTTTTCCTGGGGTTCTTGTGATAGTGTTTGCTAATCCGCGGTTAAAATTACTAAGAATGATGTCTATGACTCTATGTTGGCTTTACATGTTTTTATTTTGATGCTATCCGCTTGCAGGAAACAATCCATTGGTTGTAAATTTTTTTGAGAATGGTTGAGGAGCAGTCAGTCCTTGTGAAAGACACTGTCTACAAGTTGCAGCTTTCCCTTCTTGAGGGCATCCAAAATGAAGACCAACTATTTGCAGCTGGATCTGTGATGTCTCGCGGTGACTATGAAGATGTCGTGGTTGAGAGGTCAATATCAAACCTTTGTGGTTACCCGCTGTGCAGAAATTCTCTTCCAAGTGATCGTCCCCAGAAGGGCTGTTATCGCATTTCATTAAAGGAGCATAAGGTCTATGATCTACACGAGACGTATATGTATTGCTCTACTGGATGTGTTGTTAATAGTCAAGTTTTTGCTGGGAGCTTGCAAGCTGAGAGATGCTCAGTTTTGAACCCAGCAAAACTGAAAGAGGTCCTGAAGCTGTTTGATAATTTGAGTTTGAGTTCTCAGGAGTCAGGAAATGAGGGCGACTTAGGGTTATCTAATTTAAAGATTGAGGAGAAGATGGAACACAGAGGTGCGGAGATTTTGTTGGATCAGTGGATTGGTCCATCAAATGCAATTGAGGGCTACGTGCCGCAAAGAGAGCGTTATTCCAAGCCTTCTCAGGTCAAAAAATTTCAAGCAGGTACGCTTGCTAAGTCTTTAACTATGCTTTGCTTTGGCTATATCTTTAGCTATTGTACTCATATTGTTGGAAATCTTTTGGAAAGTGAAATTGTAGATTGTGGGTTGAAGTTTTGTTTTGGGGTGCGAGTATGTTGAAGAAAGAACATATAGGATTTGCTCGTAGAATTCATCCTGACTAATGAATCTTTAGAAGAGAATAGAATGTTTTCTTGGGTTACATGAATGCTGATTTCATTATATTTATGATTATATTACCTCGGTTTCTGAAAATATGCAAGTTACAATCTTCCAAAAGAGTTGATTTTCCTCTTTTTTAAGCTTTCTCTGTGACAACAAAACACAGCCTTTTAAGTCTTCCCTTATAGGGGGATAACTTATATGTTGCATGGCATATCTGTTACGTTATTCTATGTATTTTCTTTGTGATCTTTTGTCATTGGTATTATCTTTGATTAATTGAGTTTTTTCTCCTAATCTTCCATATGATGTAGGACCAAAAGCCAACCAAAACACATTGAGTAGCAAAAGTGATTTTATCGTTAATGATATGGACTTTACGAGTATTATAATCACTGAAGATGAATACAGCATTTCTAAAGGTTCATCAAATTTGAGTGGTACTGCTTCTTGTGCAAAGAGTGAAGATAAAGGAAAAGGAACTGATATGGACCTGAATAGTCAATCTTCTGCTTCTGTGAAGGATGACTCTAGTCAGACCCCGGGAAAGTCAAGAGGGGAAAGATGTCAGCAGGTTGTAGAGGATGAGCCTAATGCTGAAGTTGTATCTTCACTTTTAAATTCTTCTTTGAACTGTTTAAGTGTTGGTACTTCTGATACTGAAGAGAAATCTCAAGCTGCGAAAGCAGCTAGTGACTCTTTGCTGAAACCCTCACTTAAATCTTCTACTGTTAAGAAGTCTGGTCGCTCTGTAACTTGGGCTGATGAGAAGATGGATAGTTTTGGAAGTAGAAATCTTTTTGAGATTAGGAAAATTGAGGATAAAAAGACAGGTGATAATGTTTTAAGCAGTACTGACAAGCAAGATGATGATGCTATGCTACGTTATGAATCAGCAGAAACTTGTGCATTAGCATTGAGCCAGGCAGCAGAATCTGTTGCATCTGAAGGCGCTGATGTTACTAATGCCAGTAGGGTGTCCATGCATCTGTTCATTGCTAATGAATTACATTTACTCTGCATTGTTGTGCATTTAATAGTGGTTTTTCCATTTCTAATGTTCTATTGCATACACCTCCAGTGTCTGAAGCTGGACTCATCATTTTACCCAGTCTACCTGATGTGGATCAAAGTGGTACCACTGAGGATCCATGTGAGCTAGAATATGCTTCTGCTAAATGGCCTGGAAAGCCTGGGACTAATTGTTCTGATATTTTTGATCCTGAGGATTCATGGTTTGATGCCCCACCTGAGGGATTTAGTTTGACCGTAAGTTTCAGTTAAATTTAGGTAGTATATCTTCTTACTCATAACTTCAGTTTTAGATTCATACTATTTGCATTTTTTAGTTATCCTCTTTTGCGACGATGTGGATGGCACTGTTTGCGTGGGTAACATCATCATCTTTGGCTTACATATATGGGAGAGATGAAAGTTTCCATGAAGACTATTTATTTGTTAATGGGAGGGAGTACCCCCAAAAGATAGTCTTGGGAGATGGTCGCTCTTCTGAAATCAAGAAAAGTGTAGAGGGTTGTCTTGCCCGAGCATTTCCTGGAGTTATTGCAGATCTTAGATTGTCAATACCAATATCGACACTGGAGCTTGCAACGGTAATAAATAGGCTACCATCTCATTGTGACTAATAATGTGAAACTCATAGCATCTTTCTTAGAAGTACAGGTTACACAATAAATAGTCGATTGATGGTGACTAATAATTTGCCTTTCTTAGAAGTACAACTTATAAAATGACTGGTTGATGGATTCTCAATGCTCTAAAAGTCGCTGGAAATATATGATTTTTCACCAATGCAGGCATTACGGTGACTATAATTGATTCCATAAGTAATAATTGCATGTGTAAGGAATGGAATACCATCATCAATTCTGGCAAGCACATTAAGTTACTACTCAAGTGTTTATCCACATGCTATGTTGATTTTATTTTATAAAACCGCAAGTAATTGATTATGATAATGATTTCTTCACTGGTAAGGAAATCATCGTTGGTCGGACTCCCCTTTTTCCTTAGTGAGAATCATGAGATCCACGGTTTCTCACATATATTGTGTGATAAAGTTTGAAACGTGTTTAAAAGAATGGTTTTGTACTTGGAGAATCTTTTCTTGTAATATAATTCCATGTATCATCCAAGGAACTACAAGAACAGATTAGACTATCTGTTTTCTTAAATTTGAACAAGGCACTTTTATGCAGAGCTGCTTGTTGGACACAATGTCTTTTGTTGATGCGCTCCCAGCATTCAGAATGAAACAGTGGCAAGTCATTGCTCTTGTCTTCCTTGACGCCCTCGCTGTTAGTAGGATACCTGCGCTTACTTCACATATGATTAACAGGCGGATGATGCTCCAAAGGGTAAGATTGCTTGTTTTTTGTTCACATTTCAGTTGTCCGAGTCATTCCTCTTTTGTAATAGAAACTTGTGCAGATCCAAAGGGTGAGATTGTTTGTTATTTTCTTTTAACTAGAAAATGAGGCCATCTTACAGCAGGGCTTCTGCATTAGGGTGCGAAAATAGTAGCTCAAAAGAATCCTGTCTACTTGTTGCAGAAGGCCTTGTTTCTTTTATTATGTGCAGATCACTTATCTTTCTTTTCATTTTTTTCCCTCTCTACCCTTCTCTTTTTTCTTGCTTCTAATATTATCTCTATGAGAGTGGTGATGAACTGATAACTATCTCAAACATATGTTCGCCAAAAATCAATGAACAAATTGTTAGTCACCAGCAAAGAAGTCAATTAAGAACCTTTCCATTTTGATGTTACTCATACATGAATCAAAAGCATAACAATGAAATTGTCATTTATGCTAAATATGGCATATGTTACCAAATAATCTCAGGATCTTGATAGTATTTATCTTCGAGTAACCCCTAAAGACTAAGAAGGGTAGCAAGGCAAGGTAATGCAAAGGGGTTTTTATGTTCTTTTCACTTGTAAATCAAGTTTCTGTTATCAGTTAAATCTATTCTCTTACTGTTTTTCCAAATTAAAACTCAGGGAGGAATGAATTAGTAGAGCAGGTAGGTTGGCTAGCTTGCAACAACGGATTGGGATATTAAGAATCATTATCTTTATACTAAAAGAAGTAATGACAATTTTGGTATTGCTGTTGGTTAAACAGGTGTTGGATGGTGCTCAAATAAGCCTAGAAGAGTATGAAGTGATGAGGGATCTCATGGTTCCTCTTGGCCGAGCACCTGAATTTTCGGCACAGAGCGGAGGTTGATGAGTTGCAGATGTCTTCTGCACTTGCCAGTGATATTATTGCTTGCTTGTGTTGATGACTGGACTTGGGACTCTTTTGGTTATCCTGTTGTTGATAAGCTAAACAAAACAACAGTTTTGCTTTTGCCAGAAGGAAAAAGATGTATAGGTAGTCTACTCCAGTCTAGCTCTTTATACATTTCCTACAGGAGTTGTGAAACCTCCTTTTAACCTTGGACAATACATGAGTATTAGAACACAAGCACATGAACAGTTACTTTAGACGGTAAGATTTAATGTAGCATCTAGATTCTCTTGCAAGAACAGGTGAACAGAGATTGAAATGAAACATTTCTTTTTGTCTTCTACCACTCGTTTTAAACAGTAAAGTTTCTAAGGACCTTTTTGGTGCAAGATGTAGGTTGAGACACAAAACGATACGGTAATTGCGGCTCAGGTTATGCTTAGAGCTGTACGCAGGTCTGAGTTAGATTTTCTAAAGAACTTTTAAAAGCTTTAAGTTTATACTTACTAAAATTCAATCTAAAATTAGATTTATTTTAAATTCAAGATTGATCCTTTATAAAAATTTAAATTTAAGTTAAGTCAATACTATTTATTAATAATTAAAAATTCAACTAATTTGATCGGTTTAATTATAAAAACTTTTTTTTAGTTTTTAATTTTTCAAATCGATTATTTACTAATTAAAAAGATAAATTTTTATTAAGTAATAAATTCTATCAATTAATTTTTATTTAATAATATCTTTTTTAATTAAATTTTAAAATTTTCGATGGATAAGAACAATCTCTTTTAATCATATTTCAAATTCTTTAATTTTATTCAATCTTTAACCGGTTTTATAACGGTTTAATACCGAAATAAACTTTTAAACCTTGAACATCTTATTTTACCAGTTTAACTTCCGTTTGGCTTTTAAAACATTACCATTTATATTTATATTTTTTATTATTAGATTATTTATCATAATATCAATAAAATAGAAATTAGTATAATATTATATGTTTAAAAAATATTAGACAATTTTATAAGAAGTTGAATTTTAAACTTAATTTTTAAATTATATTTCAATTCATAGACTAATTTTAGAACTCAAACCTTTTAATCTCAAGGCAAATGAGCTTACCAATTGTTACAAATCTAGTCATACAAAAGATTATAAAAAGAATATAGAAACATAAAACCAACCATTCAAAGCACTTTGACACCAGAAAGGTAGAAGTGAGAACTAAAACCTACCAGTCAACAAAAAACCTACCAGCCAACTAGTTAATCTGCAAGACATAAATCCATTAAAAACCCTCTCAATTTCACATTCCACAAGGAGCCTAAGCAAAGAGAAGTCCGGGGAAACTCTCTGCACATGTTTCCTTCAACAGGTACTGATCTCCTCCAGTCTGTAGTTTCATTGATCCTTTTTATCCTTTCATCATCTTATTATAGAATGCTCTAAAAACATATATTATAAGCATCTATCAATTCCAGTACTACATTTCCTCTCTTATTGAACACAAAAGTGAAAAAAAAGGGGTGAAAGAAGGTTAGTCATAGACGAAAATAGTTATTAGAATTGCTGTTCATATAAATTGCAGGATGATTTACTGAAACACCGTAGCCCAAGATTGTATTGACACAAAAGAGGAATCAAATCTGATATGGAAAGACTAAACACCAACAATCAGACATCTGCATAATCCTCAGAAGGTATGTGCTTTTGACACATCTGCAGTATCCTACCAAGAACATGTTGATATGTTCGATTCCATTATGATAAAGGCTCTTGGTTTTCCCGAAGAACAGTCTCAACTTAAAAGAGTTTTTTGCTTGTTCTCGTTAGAGGATATATAAAACTTTTTTACTGCAAGCATTTCATCGCTTGTAGGATCTGCATGTTTTCTTGCTCCCACCCTTTTCAACGAATAGGGTGGTATTGTGTAATGCCACGCTTTGGAGGTAACTTCCTCAAAATGAAAAGAACCAAGGATGAAGGCAAAATCTCCACTAACTGCACACAGAAACAGGTAATAGTGAAAATCTTATGCATAGGTATCTAGACACCAAAAAAAAAAGAGTTTAAGTTTTGGCTATTCCAATCCAACCAGACAGATTATTATTTTAATTTTCTCACCATAACATTATGAAATCCAAATTTGAAGGGTATGAAATTGAGCTAGGTCAAGTTCGACAAAAGGGCTATGAACTATGCATACAAAAAAATTTAATGAATAACCTACATTTTCCTGTAGAGATTATATATGTCCAGCAATATCCAGCACTTTCCTTGTACAGGTCATATGTGTCTAGTGAAATCATGTAGATTTGTAGCGAAAATGGAACCATATACCAAATTTCATTACAGCAAATATGTGTTTCTTGTGAATAAGTGAAAGAGTGCTGAAGAGTATATTGGTGAATAGTAGAACAGAAAGTGAACGAATATTTGCTTTTTGTTTGACATTAAGCAATATTAGGGTAACATCGTACGAATATTTAAGATTAGAGGAGTAATCATGGCACTGATAAGTTATCCATAATAATGAAGTACAGAAAATCATAATAAACTTACCAAGTAATATATGAAGTTTAAAATTGGATGGTCCAACACATCTAGGTCTGCCGCTTGATCAAAAGCATCAAAGCACATCTAAGCATTGTTAAAGAACAGAGTAAGCTAGGGTCAGATGCTCATGTAACATGGAAGAAACAATTAAGTTTTAGAAACTCGGCATCAAAATTTGCATGCAGAAGAAAAAGGTTGAAAAGGATAAGCCTCAGTCAACCAGTTATGGAAGAATTTCATGCAAACATTTAATATTGCATCATAATTTACACAATTTCCTTATCAAACTTCACCATGCTGAGGCACCATTTCACTTAACCGAGGTCAAGATATAGAATTTGTTTTATAAGAGTTGAGTAGGCTCACCATGATGCATCTGATAAGGAAGCATAAGGAACATATGGTGGTCACATAGCCAACCTGTAAGTAAAGCAAAAGAGGAAGAACAAAAATGTCAAATGAAAACAGTACTGAAAGCAAAAAATTAACAACATTTATAAGAGAAATATACCTCTTGAAGCTTCTTACGCCGCCCTTTGGATTCCACGGGAAAGCGCTGCAACATTAGGAACAGCCTGACAGGAGATGAAAATTGTGAAATGAAGTAGATCAAAATACAGCAAACTTGGTGTAGAGATACGTAACTTAGAATTAGGTCAAATTATCTGCACCAAAGAAAAGGGAAAGAAGATGACAGAATACAGAGTATGTGCCTCTGCTCTACAAAAGCATTAGATCAAAATGAATCCATTGCCACATCGATGATATTGTGCCATTTCCGTGTGAGAGAAAAAATAAACAGTTACAAGCATCAATTACGGCAGGAAAACAAAAGCATATAAAGAAAGTTATAGAAGTGCCGACTTTTTTCTGAATTTTGTCACACACAAATCTGACAAATTTGGGGTCTGAAAAACTACAGACAACAGTTCATTGACTAACCTAGTCTCCAGGAGAAAGAAAAGCTATAATGCGCCATCTCATAAGAATCCTAAAGAGTAATGGTAGAAACATCATAAGCTGGCCTATGATCCAGCTATCCAGACTAAAGTGGTGAGAGATAAAGGTCTTCTGCTATCATCCACACAAAGTAGGAGGACAAATGCATATTGCAGTATTACCTTCCACCATAAAGGAGAAAGCCAAGAGCTGCAACTAAAGATACTCCTGCACGTGATAAAAGCATCAGTTGTCACTGTAAAACTACTCTGTATAATTAGAACATTTAAAATAATACTGAAGAAAACCTGCAAAGAACATCTTAGAAATGATGACGACAACCAGGATATTCTTCCACCATAACACCAACCACATAGCAATCTGGAATCGATCAATTTGAGTGTTAAGTTGAAATTAATACACGTGCACACACACAGAGATAAAAAGGGCACAATAGCTCTGTAAATCATAGGTCATCTTGATCAGAGTTGCAGCTTGCAAAATGGTATCCAAAAAGACAATAAATTGGTCTCAGGAAGACAAAGAAAATTCTAGTTGCAACATTTTGACAAAGGTCTTACAATTACTAAACTATCAGTATGATGTTCCAAAAGAGTCCACAATTATTCAAAGAGAAACTTCTTTGTTAAAATTTTCATAAAGGGCTGTTAAATGCAGATTTTCAAACTCCACTTTGATAATCTTCCAGGTTATATGCACAGTAAATGTTGCCCACTAGACGATTTTTTTTAGCTCTAACAATTGCGTTAACACCCTAGAGAATCTCTCTGTATACACATTGCTTGGGCACATATACCTACATATTAACACATCCATACATGCATTCATGTTTGTAACCAGGCACGCAAATACTAGAATTAATATGATCCGAGGCATGCATAAAGCACCCTTGCTCAAGACATCATGCCTACTAGTAGTAAAGATATTAATGTTAGGAATAAGCTGCAAGAGCATATTTACAATGTCATCTTTCATTTGTTTTAAACTAATGCCATAACCAACCAATCAATCCAACCACAAAAACCATTATACCATGCTTATTTGTTTCTATATGCAACAAACTGCATTTGATTTCAGTAAATCTTCCACCTCACGATCTTTTCTTTCCTTTTTTTTTTTCTTCCTTGACGTATGGTATGATGAATTCCAGCAGTGGTCTATTTGTTGGGAATGCCCATTTAAATTCCCACTTTACATAATCAGTACAAAAGAAGGTAAGGTAACATAGGATTTTAAAAACTTTTATACACTCACCATTTCAATTATTCCAATATTTAAACCACGTGCTTTAAGTTAATATATTCTTCTCTTCCTATTTTCCTCACTCACAGCATATGTTTTATCTGTTCATGCAAACTCAGTTTCACAATTCCTCAAATAACTATAAAATCTAACAGTTTCTTCTTTAGTGACTAAGGATCCCCTAAAAGCATTCCACGTTACAGCATTTATATATAGCACCACTTCAGATACAATGGCATAAAACATTGGGGTGTAAGGATCATATGGTAACAGTTTGAGAAGTTTCTTTAAACCATTTTAAGCAATGTTTTTAGCCTTAAAAGCGATATATAACATTTGTTTAGCTGCTTGTTCCAAGCATCATTGTATTGATTTACAGAAACAGAGAAGTGATCCACCTGAATAACATAAACCACAGCGTTGATTGTAAAGAAACTTAGTCTAAGTCCATCAGTAGATACAGCACGTGCCTGTCAAATTTAATTAACGTCAGAAGAAGATAAATATACTCCAAAGTAGACCAAACAATTGACTAAGCAAATGAACGTAACCTGGTAATAAATCTCTGCCCAGAAGAGGACCAAAAGCGCGTAAGTTGTAAAGAAAGCAAGACTAGGCAAATCAAGTAGGATGTGTTGCAAAATCTGGCCAATGCAAGCCATCAAGCTACATATTAGGTACAAGCATAGAGACCAAAAGTTAAATCAGAAAACACTAATCAACATAAGACCACCAACCACTGGGCGTATGTGTTGCACGTCCCGACGGAAAACAAATACTACACATCGAACTGCAAATCAGGAGAAAAAGTAAAAGACCATTTAATAACATCAGAAATCCAGGAATTAAAAAAATATTAAAACTCAACATCAAGAGATCCTAACCCCCATTGACCAAGAAATTGAGGAAGTGGAAAACCTTCTGAGTGGTCCAACCATACTCCGGAACTCTCAATTGAATACGTACCAATTGAACCTAATGCCGAAACATAATACAATTTCCTAAGCATGAAACCAATCGAGAAAAATAAAAACATACGCAAAATCATGCAGGAAAGCCCCTAAAAAGCCGGAAACCCTAGAGAAACATCAATTGCAAACTGCATCGGTTGACAACAATAATCACAAAATTAAAATTAAAAGTTTTATTATTATTATGAATAAGAGTCGTAGTTAAAGGTATGTGAAATTGAGAAAAGAGAAGCCGGCGGTTACAAGAGCGACAACGGCGACTAGCCCGTATAATACCGCTAGGACGTGGAAGATAGAGTCCTGCCACTTGACCGATTCGTTAATATGATGCCACCAGCTATGCGCTTCTTTCAAATTCAACGCTATGACCTCCGCCATTGCTGCGGCGCCGCCGCGTGCCATCACTCGCCTGAGATTGTTGTCTTCTTCTTTTTCTGTTTCTTTTTCTTAATCCTTGTTATTTAAATTTAAATTATGGAAACCCAATCCAATCAGAACAAGAAAGGAACAGTGAAGAAGAAGAAGAAGAAGAAGAAAAAGGAGAAGAGCTCCCTTTTTATTAGATTTGAATGATCTAATGTTGTCTTAATTAAATAATTAATAAGGTGAGTAAATCAAATAGTTAGATTTAAACCAGTATGGTTGGTTTCTAGTTTGTTAATTAATTTGGAATGTTTGTGTTTTAAGTTTAGGGTGTTCCAGAAACACAAGACAAGATGACATTTATAACAATACCACGTCATCATCGTGTCCTACCTTAAAAGGTTTCACATGACACCTCATCCTTCCTCTTTTACACGTGTACCTTCAACTTCTTCTTAGCTGTCTCCCGTTGTTAGAAATCAAATTCGCTGCCGAGTTCGCTGCCGATTATGCTTTAGAAACTACCACTCTTGTTACTCCCCTCAAATCTTTTGGTCCCTTAATTCTGTCCCAACCTTGTCTCAAACTATCCAAGTCATTTATTTATGTGGGTCTCACATAAATAAATGGTTTTGATGGTTTGGGACAGGGTTGGGGCAGAGTTAAGGGGCCAGAGGATCAGGTCCCCTTGTTACTACACTCTTAGAGTGTCTTCCCCTTTTTTATGAGGACAAATTTAGGATCAGCTTTCTCAGGCTAACTATATAATTTGTACTGTTTATTTCCAATTAATAAAAAAAAAATCAAATTGTACAAATTTTATTTATCTCATTTAAAAAAATTTTTAGTTATTAAAAGTAGGCTTGGGCCTGACTCACTTTGACCTAATTTGATCCGATCCGTCTCAGTCTTGAAGTTAATAGACATGTTCGATTTAGTGTCTGTTTGGTTCAATTTTTGGAAGGTAAAAAAAAAACTTTTTTCACCTAAAAATTATTTTTTTAAAAGAAGAGTATTTGATCGTAAAATTTAAAATCACTTTTTTAATAGAAATAGTTTTTTTAGAAACAAAAATACAGTTTTTTAATAAACTCAAATTTAGAGCTTTTCAAAAAAGTTTTACTGACAAAAACTCTCCTAGTATAAGCTCATCTAAAAAGGCACTTAACCGGACCACAAGACATGCTTTTTGATTTTTTTAATCGAGTCAATTATAAAAAAATGACATCATTTTGTGAAAACGTTATTTTCTATTTTTTAATTTTAAAGATCTCAAGAATTTCGAACTATCTAAGCTTAATCGGACTTGACTCAGATCAAGTCTTAGGTTAAGATTGGGCCCAACACAAATTCTTCGAGCCCGGCCCGAGCCATCATCACACCTAATTGAAGAGTATTTTATTGTATCGGAAATTTGTTTTGAGTATGAGAATTTTATTAAATATATGTGATCATTTTAACAAAAATTTCCATACCATTAATATGCATTATTTATAATTTCAATCGTATATTATTTTTTGAAAAATGATAATTTAGTAAAAATATTTTTAAAAATAAACGAAAATGTCTAGTTTCAATTGTGTATTTTGCGATCAGGAAATTTAATAATAATAATAATTATTATTTAAGAGAACTACATTCAACAACCTCAGCTACAATCAACTAGAGCCCTGACAGGCAATCAATAAACTTATTCGGAAATTTCCGAAATGTCAAGAAAATTTGTTGGAGCTGGACTCGCCCCTAGTTTTCTGATTATATTCAGAAGCCTCAGACAGTAGGAAGGAGAATGAAGTTTCTGAATCATCAAAAAAGGATCGCTGGAACTCTTGAAATCTTGCAAAATTTAGTGTTTCAGTGTTCAATGGCAGGGAATAACTGGTAGATTCATCCAGACTCCCCTTCGAGAGGCCAAAGCTGAAATCCATACTTCCAACTGTGTTACCTGTTTCTTTGTTGTCCATTTTATCAGATGAGGCAGCCTGTCTACTAGTTTCTTCGTGGGGAATTGCTGGGGTGTGACCTTGGAACAAAGCAATGTGTCCGAAGAGCTTATCTTTCCGTGAAAAGGTTGTGCCACAGGAACATAGCCATTTGTCTTTGCCACAATGTTTCTCGTGAGTTTTGAGGTCCGCCAGGACGGAGAATTTCTTGTTGTTGCATCTGCTGCAGGTGTAGGCTTTGTCACAATGGGTTCTCTTGTAATGGTTTTTCACACAAAGGATAGTCTTCAGTGGCTGAAACTTTTTGTGATCTTTGTTCCTCTTGCAGCCAGCAAAGGGGCAGGAATA
>JANQAP020000068.1:2566074-2582455 GCA_026874005.2 Erythroxylum coriaceum
TTATAATTTTAATTTTATATGACTAATAATATATTTTTTAATTATTTATACAACAATTAATAGTTTATTAAATCAATTGACTTTTTAGTCATTTTATCTCTTTTCAGCAACCGCAACCACACTTGCCAAACACCTATTTTCACGTTTCAGCAGTTACCAAAACAACAATCCCAAACACATAAGTACTTATTGAAAATAAGTACTTATCATTTCAGCAGGTTATCAACCGTCACCGCTCTCCTAAACCAAGCCTAAGTCTTAGTTAGGGGGTGCTTTTTACTTTAGTGATTAAAATAAAATTCATTAAATTTATAAATATCAATTAAATTAAAGTAATCATTAATTTATCAATGGTTAAATAATTTATTTGAAATATATGATTTATAATTTCTTATATATATTCAATAATTTATTTAATATATATTCAAATAATAAATTAAATAATTTATTTAATTTATTCCTTTTTACGATTCTTAATTAATACAAATTGTTCTTTACCTTTCAAAAAAAATGATAGTATTATTGTTAAAGTGGAAGCTTTTTACCTTTTAATAAAAGTTGAAATCCATATTAAACAAACTAACTAGAACCTAAAAGTATTTTATCTTTCCTAATTTCCTTCCATTTGTTCACTCCACAAATTCTCTACATTAGCAAATTTGTACAGTAAATAATATAGCATGGTTGCAAGTAAAGTTTTAACTAATTATGAATAGAGGTTCTTTGTAATTTTCCAAAAACCATTTTAAGTATAAAGGATTTTCAAATTATTACATAATTTAAAAATGTATTCAATGCATAAATAAAAGAAGCATGTGAAGAAACATCAACTCTTCTTAAAAGTGAACACTTAAAGTATAAACTAGTGTTTTAAAAATTGAACCGGTTCGACTGATTTTAGTAAAAATTTTGAATTAGTTAATTTTTCGATTAAGTTTTTAATTTTTCAGTGAGTTTAGTCTAATAATTTTTGTTTTTAAAAATTGATCAGTTTTTATAAATCAAAATAGACTAATTAATTTTTGTTTAATAGTGTCCTTTTTTAATTAAACTTTAAAATGTTTCAATCATTTTTTAAATTCTTCAATTTTATTAAATTTTTAATCAATTTTATGACAATTTAATACGAATTGAACTTTTTAAATCTTATCTCATATCTTACGGTTTTAACTTTCGATATTGTTTTGAAAATATTGTTATAAAGTGCAAACTATAAAGAAATAAAATTCAAAGGAGATATCAATTAAGAGATCATCAAAATCTAATCTTTTGGTTCCAACTCTGTTTTTCTGTTGTGGTTTTTAGTTTTAGTTTTGAAAAACCATAGAGGTTAATAGTTTCGCAAACTTTCCAATTTCATGTAGTCGTCTCTGGTACAAATAAAAACAAAAATCAATCAAAAGTGAAATAACAAATGATACCAAAAATTTGGTAACGCAATTCGATACTCCTTGCCTACATCTGTGGGGCCCTCACCTATATTAATTCTTTCACCGAAGTACAATAAAATTACTTAAGGCTTTACTGAGCTGACACTACTCAACCATTGACATTATCTCTCAACCTTACTTCCGGTGAAAGATTTTTACACCTAATAATACGATCGACTCTTATTAACCTCGTCAGAGGATTTTTCTCTACTATTCTTAATGAAAGACAATTAATAAAATAACTCAAGTGATTAATCAACTAAGAAAAGAATAACAATACACTTGAGATAAAAAGAAGACAACTTCCCTATCGATTTAACTCCTCCAAAATAGATCTAAAAATTGTTCACAAAATATAGGCTGATTCATGCAAATTTCAGTACCAAATCACGGCTGCAACAGGAACACATCATGCATTATAGGTCCAGCAAATAAACCTCCACATAAGGACCACCAAAAGCCACATCATGGTGACCCACACACCCATGACAAAAAACACCCTCGAAGCCTTTACCACATCAAATATCTACTTCTAATTAGAAGTTGGTCACACAATCACGTGTTTACGGCAATTGACCAAAAGAAGATTACCAGTTCACCAACGTGGGTACATCCAACAAGATAATCTCATCATCAACGCAACTTTAGCTATTTTTCAAAAAGAACAATTCACGCGTACTTCACCCTCAACACACACTTGGAGACTTACACAATTCTTTACTTGAAGAGCCACACACACATACGTAAAACTATCAGTCGTAGATCTCACACCTAAAAACTGTTCACCTCCATTTTTAAATCAATTAATTCACACGGAAATTCTAGCGATGCCCTTTAGTCACACATCAACATAATCCGCCACATGTCTTCTCAAGATACACATCTATTCAAGATAGGATTTTATAACATCTAGAACATTATCTAAAATAGCTTTTTGAATCCCATCATCATCCAATTAATACCTTATAGGTCCAATTAATAAAGAATGTCAAAACTAATTACTTAGATATATAACATATATCCTAACAAGTTTTATTTTTTTACTTTTGGTTTCCGTTTTTTAATTAAAAAATAAAAACATGTTTGGTTAAAAATTGTAACATAAAAACTGAAAGTAAAAATTTGTTTGGTTTAGATTTATAATAAAACTAAAAATAGAATAAACTAATAACGTAGAAACGCAGAAAAAAAAGTAGAAAAACAAAAAACGTGAAATGCAGAAACGTACAAGCCAAAATAAACAAAAAACGCAGAATAACAAATAATTGGAATTGCAAAAACACAGATAAATGATAAATAGTAAAGTAGAAATGTAGAAATAAAAATCAGAAAAACCATAAACACATAAAAATGAGACGTCTATGGAAAATATGAAACCAAGAAAACCAAAAAAGTAACACAATATAATTAGAAAAATATCAAATCAATTTCGAAAACTCACCTACTAAAAAGCCAAAGTTTTCACTTTCCGCACAGATAAAAAAGGGACGTAAGAGATGAGAGAAGAAAATAATAAAGAAGCAAGAAAGTGAAAAGAGACGAGTTTGGAAAGTAAGTGAAAAAAGAAGAGATAGAGTTTTTACAATTAAAAAAATTTATAACAAGAGGAAGTAAAAACAAAATACTTGAAAATTTGTTGCGAAATATTTAAAAACTATTTTGTTACATTTTTGTAAAATTGTTGTAGTTTTTTTATTTTTAAAAATAAAAATGATAACAATATTCAATAAAATACGTTTTAAAGATTTATTTCTTTTTTGTAAAAACAACAAAAAAACCGAAAAAAAAAAGAAACATACAGCCTAACTTACTCAATCCTATTTTCACAATTTTAAGGAAATTTTAAAAATAAAAATATTATTTAATTTTAAAAAGAAATTAATTAAGTGATCTTCAAAATAAAACCGGCTCAGCCCAAGCCTATTGAAAATTGGTGGGATTGGGTTAATGATTAACGAAAATCATTAAAATTGATACTCGCACAGTGTTTTCACTTAAGCGCGTAGATTCACTCTCTTTCAATTTCCAAACTTTCTAGGGTTTTGTTGTTCGTTAACCGTTTGATTTACGAATCATATTTGATTTGAGTTCACATTCTTGAAAATCCTATCTTTTTTCATGCCCCAAATTCTGTTCACCGCTCCATGACGGATCACAAGCCGTCGACACCTCCTCCGCCGTTGAAACCGGCGTCTCCTCAGGAATGGGAGTCGCTGATCGACGATTTCCAGAACGGCGGTCCCCGCTTCCAGCGGTGGACGTCGCCGGACCTCATGACGGCGCTTGCCGACCACGCCATCGCGTGTCTCCTCAAAAAGGACTTCCCTCCAAAGCTTTCTCTCCTAATCTTCCTCGAAGAGTTCGCTGGGAACTTCTTCACTGACCAATCCGCCGTCGAACGCCTACTGGAAACCGTACGCGCGACGATCCACGCGCCGCTTGACGGAGTTAACGTCACGTATCTCTTGAAAGAGCAGTTCTTAGTGTCGACAACTTCGATTTTCATCTCCATAGACGCGCTTGCCAGATTTGACGCCCGTTGTACGGAGTGTTTGGTGGAGCTTCTGTTGACAATCATCAATCGGCCCAATCATGGACCTGACAGACAAACTCGGGCAGTGGCATGTGAATGCTTGAGAGAGTTGGAGAAATGCTACCCGTGTTTGCTCTCCGAGGTTGGTGGTCATGTTTGGAGTTTGTGCCAAAGTGAGAGATGTCATGCTTCACAGTCATATATTTTGTTGTTTACTAGTATTATTTATAGTATAGTCAACAATCACAATAAGTGTAATGTCTCAATTTTGAACACATCTGTGCCTTTGGTTCCATTTAATGTTCCTCAATCTGTTTTGGTTGATTGTAGTGGCAGTAGTAGTTGTAGCAACAATAATAAAGAGGTTAGTAGTAGTAATGTGGGTTTGAATTATAAGGAGTTGAGAAGGGCGATGGCGTTTTTGTTGGAGTCACCGCAGGTTTTGACACCATGTGGGATGGTGGAATTTTTGGGGATGATTATTCCGGTGGTTGTTTCTTTGGAATTGCAGGCGTCCATGTTGAAGGTGCAGTTTTTCGGGATGATCTATTCTTTTGATCCTCTATTGTGTCATGTTGTTTTGGTCTTGTATTCAAATTTCTTTGAGGCGTTTGATGGACAAGAGGAAGAGATTGCTAGACGGTTAATGCTGGTTTCGAGGGAATCCCATTATTATTTAGTTTTCCGATTGCTGGCCCTTCACTGGTTGCTAGGTTTGTTGAGTAGATTGATGTTGAGAGGCGAGGTGGTGAAATACAAGTCAGTTTTGGAAATGGGTTTGAGATTTTATCCAGCTGTTTTTGATCCACTGGCATTAAAAGCTTTGAAGGTTGATTTGCTTGCCTTCTGCTCAGTATGTCTTGGTATGTTGATCCCGAAGAGTGGCTCTGGTGAGGAGGCAGGTGATGGCAAGTCTGTGGTTAAATTATTTGAAGAGAGTTTGGTTTCTGTTTCGGCATTCAAGTGGTTGCCCCCTTGGAGCACAGAAACTGCAGTGGCATTCCATGCTTTCCATAAGTTTTTGATAGGTGCATCATCTCATACTGACATTGATCCTTCCACTACCAAAGCTCTTATGGATTCTACCGTCTTCTGTTCTTTACAGGTAATCCTTCAAAAGTAAATGCTTTCAACAATGATGTGATAAAACTTTAGTCTCGTGTTTCTTCCTGTTCTAAAATTGAATGATTGTTCTTAAGATGATTGATCAAATTGCGTTATAAAGTTTTCTCAATTATCAACTCCAAAGGAATATCTTTGATACAACATCACCTGGATTTTCAAAATCAGGTTTTTTGGCTACAGCCTTCAACTTTTTGCCTTAAAATGTCAATGGTGGGTTTACTTTCTGAAATTGAAGGTCTTATTCAAGTTTGCTTATTAATGATTATTGGTAATTTCGAATACAAATCTCAGTGGCATATTTTGAGTACTATGTTTTATTTTTTTTACCTCCTCCCTCTTTCTCCTTTCTCTGAATTGGAGATTTACTTTTGTTATTCTTCGCATAGATGAAATTGTAATAATCTTTGCAGAGTCTGGTGAAATAAATTAAATGGTCATTGAGTAGTTGCGATTGTGAATTTATTTATTTGATATTTTCTTGGTCATTTTGACTTCCCTTGTCCAGAGCATGCTAGTGGACCTGACATTGGAGTTCCAAAGATGGGTACCTGTCATTGTTTCACTAATTGATCGATTTCTAGGCTGTCAGAAGCATTGTTGGTTGGGAGAGCGTCTGCTCCAAACAATTGATGACCGATTGCTTGCAAGAGTCATTGTAGATTACAAATTGGTTTCTTACTTCCCGATATTGGACAGAATTGCTGCTAACAAGACAATACCTCCTCATGCATTGTTAGACCTACTTTTAAGGTTTATGATTTTCCTTGTTGAGAAACATGGGCCTGATACGGGACTAAGATCTTGGTCTAAGGGAAGCAAAGTTCTCAGCATTTGTCGAACTTTGCTGATGCACCATCACAGCTCGAGACTGTTTCTTGGCTTATGTCATCTTCTTGCATTCACTTGTCTTTACTTTCCTGACTTGGAGATTCGCGATAGTGCAAGGTATGTCTACCTATTGCTTCTTCATTATCTTTTTGATTTTGCTATATGTGTAAAAGTACTTTAATATTTTTATTGCTCTTTGCTGTAGGCCACTTTACCTTCAAGTTGAGATACATTCCAGAAATTTGATGTCTTTAGAATGTAACAAGTAAACCAAAAGGTTTAGAAATAAAATGCAAAGATTCGTAATGTTAAATGGTGTTTTTGCAATGTATTTATGTGACTTCGTTATTCCTTTGACACTGAGCAATTTTCTTAGTCTTCATCTTGTTGAATGAATATTTCTTGGCCAAAAAAGACACTATATCAGAAGAAACGATAGCATAAGGAATGTTAGTTGTAGAAAAAGAAAGAATTAAGTGATTAGCATGAAGGTTGTCGCCAAATAATTTGCTTCATTGACTTTTCTTCACCACCTGTTGCATTTGTAGAATCTACTTGCGGATGCTCATTACTATTCCGGGGGTGAAGCTGCGAAGCTTGCTAAATTTTGGGGACCAGCTACTTGGCATTTCACCTTCGTCACATGCCAGTTCTTTCTTCAGTGTTCAATCACCTCAACCCTACCCTAGTTTCAAAAAATCAAGGCGTATATCATCATACATACACATTGAACGCTTGATACCCCTACTTGTTAAGCAATACTGGTCCTTGTCTTTATCTCCATTGGGTGGAGAAACTAGTAAACCTATCTATCCTGAAAACATAAGGGACAGCGAACCCCATGTTGATTTGAGAGAGCTAGACAGCTATGCAGAACACCCTCAAACTACCTTAGAAACTGGAAGAACAAATCGGTCTCAGGAGCCATTAAGGGTAATGGATTCAAAAATTTCAGAGATCTTAGAAACATTAAGAAGACACTTCTCATGCATTCCTGATTTCAGACACATGCCCGGAATCAAGGTTAGAATATCCTGTAGTTTAAGATTTGAATCTGAACCTTTCAATCAGACATGGGTTGGTGATTCCCAGAGACAGTTGGAGGGAATAGGTGATATTCCTGCCATGTATGCAATTGTGCTCAAATTCTCATCTTCAGCTCCATACGGGTCAATCCCATCACATCACATACCTGTTCTTTTTGGTGAACCTCCCAAGAACGGTCATATTTCTGATACCACAGCTTCATTGGACATCATATCTGCAGACAGTTGTTCTGAAGATGAAAACTCTAGGGCTCCTGTAACAATCGATTTGGTACCTGGGGAACCATCACCTGGTCTAGTGGACGTGTTCATTGAAGCAACTGCAGAAAATGGTCAGGTCATTTGCGGTCAGCTTCAGAGTATCACCGTAGGTATAGAGGATATGTTCGCAAAGGCTATTCTTCCATCTGGCATTCCAGAAGATGCAGTACCTGCATATTATTCAGAGTTATTTGATGCGCTCTGGGAGGCATGTGGTACTTCTTCAAACATGGGGCACGAAGTATTCCCATTAAAAGGAGGCAGGGGTGCTGCAGCAATCAGTGGGACTCAGTCAGTCAAGCTGCTTGAAGTTGCTGCAGACTCGGTAATCAGGGCGGTTGAAGAGCATTTGACTCCCTTTGTTGTTAATGTGATTAGTGAACAGCTTGTTAACATCGTGAAGGATGGAGGAGTCATCAGAAACATCATGTGGAAAAATGCTACATCGGAGTCCTTTGGGGATGATACTGCCTCTTGTAGTGTAGATAGAGGCCCACTTCATCTTACTTATATTGATGATGAGGATGATAAAGAAAGTGGGTTAGATACGACTAGAAGTCAAATGGGTTGCTTTCATGTACTCATATTTCTTCCACCAAGGTTCCATCTCCTTTTTCAAATGGAAGTACGTGGTGTGTCAACTCTAGTACGAATTAGAACTGATCATTGGCCGTGCTTGGCTTATATTGATGAGTATTTGGAAGCCTTATTTTTGGCATAGAAGTGTTCCCTTATCTTCTTCTGCTGCTGCTGGAAGATTGTTGGCTTGATTTGCTTTCCTGATTGTTTACAACAGAAAGGCGGGTAATTTTTTGGCACCCATGCAATAAACTGTGTAAATATAGCTCTGCAAGTCAACCGCTTTTTTTTTTATTATGATTATTTATAAATAGTCCACATTATGAATTCGTTGTGTATCAAAAATTCAAACGGGTCATTTTTTACTATTTGGTAAACCCGTGAGTTAATACTGAATCTGTAAAGTTAATTCCTTCCGATCCATTTTTCAAGCCATTGTTGCAACTTTACATGGTCTTGCTCAAAAGTCAGTACGATTGCTAGAAATATGATTAACATCTCATTATACAACTTAGTGCTAACTTAAGGTGGACCGGATTATCTACTTGTGCGTTAGTGTTTTTGGTCTCTGCAAAGTCTTTCTTGCGAACTTATTAAGGTAAATATTAAAGTTGATAAGTAACAAATTAAATGGAGAAAAGCAAAACATGTTACGTTAGGAAGTCTGTTGTTGTGGAAGGAATGGCGTGGCTTTCATTTCATATTATAATACCTTGTAAAGCACGATGACTCTCATGCTGCTAATAAAACCTATGAGATATTGCTTTTTTTCCAAAGGTTTTTGAATTTATCTATAATTGATCTTTAATTTCATAAATTTTAACAGATAAAAATTATTATCATATCCATAATGTTATAAAACTGTCATAAAAAGACAAATTATTCAATTAATTATCAAAACATAGGTTTCGAAAAATAACAATATCAAAAGCTTGATGCAATCATGTCATCAAAATTATGACTTGATCAGGTGAAGCCAATCTCAAAACGAAGAATCTTGACTTCTGTAACAATGAAAAAGAGTTACTTACAAAAGCCTAATGACGAATTAAGGTAACTTCAAAGGCCCAACGCCATAAAGACCTACTCAGTGCGTCAAAATTTCTGTTGATATATCCATGGAAACACAGGAAAAATAGGGGAGATATCTTTGCAGGATGTGAATCAATATGCTTTCATATAACACATAATTCACAAGCAAGCAAATGTAGATCACTCGGGACTAATCCAAAGTTATACATAGGTCTAACCAGAAATGTTGGACGAGTTATCTGGACTCACGGATCCTTCTTGACGCTGATTGATATCGCCCTGATTCTGCTGGGCCTCTACTTTTTGATTCAAAGTTCTTTTCTTCCTTCTCATCAAGCACCCTATTCTGCTTCCGTAACATCTCCTCACAATATCTTCGCCACAAAATTTCCCTATCTTTTCTAGGCATCTTGTTATACCTGTGATCGGGCTTAAGAAGGCGCTTAGCTGTTGACCATGAATCAAGGACTGATTTCCCATCTTCCGTCTTCTGGGCAGCTGCTTCAGCGGTTATAACTTCAGCTAAGACAGCTTTGAAGTCATGCGTGCATCTCTATGTAATGGCCCAAAAAGAAGGTGTCATTGTGGTCATAAATTATCAAAAATGATCATGGAATCCAAAACCAAATCAAATCCCCTAAATTAGTCAAGTCCACAAAAGAAATACAGGCACTTCAATCATAGTACCTCATACAGCAACTTGACATGTTCTCTGAAGAGTTTCTCTACATCAGATGGATCCAAATCAGGGTTGGTTGCACGTCCTTGAGGATCTTTCTCCAATTTGGCCTTTGACTCTGTCCATAATGCCTAAGTACATAAGAAGAAAAAGTGAACAAATTAAGTAGCAGAAGCCCATCTCAAATCCTAACAAAACTGAAGTGAAAAACATCATCATTTGGTAAAGGCAAAGAGGGATAAAGAAATTCTAACACATCGAACTGCCACTTCCCTCCGTCTGGGACCACTCGGATTTTAATAGATGAACACTTCACATGCTTAAACAATACACCCAAGAAAGCCATAACAGTTTTCACAACTACATGATTATTTAGCAACTAGTCTAATCAGCCAAGTACCATGATATAGCAATCATAGAAAACAAGAACAAAAAGCTCAAATCATGGCCTGCGTTCAATTTAAGGAATACTGATGTCCTTATAGAGTTACAAATCAAGCTAATTCAACCACCTTCAAACACACAGGCTTAGCACCATTTAAAAGGCAGGAAATGTTGCAGTTCGGCTGTAGGTGTTCAGGACCCCAACAGAAGATACTAGACAGTTATTCCTAAACATGTATCTAGTAACTAAACCCGATTGCTCTACCAGCTTGGAAATTGCTATAGATGGATAAACAACAGACTTGCATTATAAACCTCCTCTGATAAAATTGCAATTCAGCTTATGCCGTGATTTGTGATCATACCTGGGGGTCCTTAATTGTTTCGACAAGCAATGCTTGAAAAGAAGCCACTGCCTCCTTCCTACGCACTTTAACCCGCACCCTTTCCATTTCTTGTTCTTCTCTTTCCTTGCGTTTTCGCAACTCTCGCTCTCGTTCCTTCAGCTTGTCCTAGAAAAGAAATGGAACAAGTTCAATCTTTAATACCTATCATTATCAAAGAATGAGTCACTACTTCACTGCCCCAGTCAATCCAAGTTAATTGATGCAACTTGAAGGGACCAAAAATTAATATCTAACATTAAAAATGAAACATGTACACATATAACACCATGGTCATTAAACAAGGGCATCTTGATCAGGTATCCTGCATCCTTGTTATGACTCAAACTAATCACAACATAGCATGCCTAACCCTCATCCACCCCAAATCATTCTGCATTCAATACAGATCAAAAGTGAAACAGGGACTACACAAGAAAAATTAAGATAAAAATTGTTTGAAAAAAGTAAAGTTAAAGATAATTGCAGTTTGCAACACTTGTCCTGCTCGATCACATTCTTTCATTTTTATAATTTTCCTTTTTCCCTTTTAAGCCAATATCTCTCAAGTCTCAGGTACCCACAGGTTGAAAATGCCACAGCCAAATAAAGCATGAAACGGTATCAATGATGAATAGCTTACAAAATCATAAATTAACATTAAAAAGAAGCAACAACAAACAAAGTATTTAATTATTGCAACAAGAAATCATTAACTAAATAATTTAATCATCTTTCTAAACATTATTTGACTCACTGTTGACTGCTAATACCCACAAACCCAGAAGCCAAGTCCATTATCCCTAAGCATTGGTTCTGTTGCAGTTTCATCTTGATGCCCAGAATTACCGAAGGCAACTACTTGCCCACATATTTGGATGTGTACACATCCAACAAAAATCCTCAAGTCAAAATTAGCAATTACTAGGGAGCTTGATAGCACTGTCCTAGACAGACCTACAAATATAAACAAGAAAGTTTTATGTTCCCCTGAAATGAAGCACCAATAAGACAGTAGCGCAACATAAAATGGTAACTGCAACTAACAACCAATATACGAAGTTCATGTAAGGTATTATATCGAAAATAGAGTTTCTGATACATATGCAGCTGGTAGATGAACACCTCCAAATTGTAAGCCATATAACAACCAGTAACGGGAAAAAAATAGAACATAAAGAGAGGAAAGGCAAAATAGAACATAAAGAGAGGAAAGGCCAAGGCAAGTTTATTACTATCGACTATAATTATACTAGAAAAAGAAAAGGGAACAAGAAGTTCCAAACTAAAATCAACACCCTTAAATAAAACCAAGTATCAAGCATGAAAAGATATCGAACACGACTGATTGAGTAAAGTTCAAACCTACTTCCAATAACATTTCTCATGAATAAAAGCCAACAGTATATACCTGCTCCTCCCTCTTAGCTTTTGCCTCTCGATCTGCTTCCTCTTCAACAGATTTCAGCTCAGACAAATACTTGTTGAACAAAGCCTCCCTATCGTCGTGCTTTACAGATTTGTACCTTGGGTCATTCCTTAAATTATCCTTCACCTACAGTAGGGACAATGGATATTGATACACAGGTTTATGGGAAAAACTCAATGGAATGAAACATATCACAGCTTCTGATTTAGTTGCAAGACCTAACGTTTTTCTTCTTTTCCCTTTATCTTTAAACTTATCATGCACCACTATCATCATAATTCATAGACAGATTATGCCAATAGACTTACCTTGGACAAACATTACAGGACAGGAAACTATTTTAACAGTGAATGAGAACACAATGTCAGTTATAATCCTGGTAATAAGCACACTTATATCAGAATTAATGGCACAGTAGAGTGCAACCGTCCAGAAATGAATCATACATACCCTAGATTCAATCCTCCAACTGTTCAAAGCTAATTGTCACATGGGTACTACCTTTGGGAGTTGATATGATGCAGATTTCAGTTGCATATAACAATTATAACTGCTGATAAGAAAATTCAGTTTAACATCTCAATTACCTGATTATATTATCAAAAGAGCACTGAACCATATTAACAAGAAAAATCAGCAGCATTGTCGACACACCAAAGTAATGTTGCTAAACCTAAATGGGAGGTCATAAGTAAGCAATTTCTTCCATTGCATTTGAAATGAGAAACACAAAATAGATAAGTAGTACAACAACAACAATAACGTCCCAGTAGAAATTCCGCTGAGATGGAAGAAAGTCTAGAAGTACGCAACCTTATTCTCTAACTAGTAGAAAGACTGTTTCCAATAGACCCACAAATAATGGATATAGTAGTCAAATAAACAAATACAGCAAGTAGGTGAAGATAGCATTAATCTAATATATGCAACTTGCAATCATTTAAAAACAGTTGTGCCACCTTTAACTTTGATCCATTGAGGCTTTGGTGGATGGAATAGCAATTACACCCAGAAATCGATGAGAAAAGGTTATGGTGAGACCTAATATACCCCACAGTCTGATGATAACAGAAAACTATGTGTTTATATACTTATCAAAGCAAGTTACTTCTGAAGAAGTCAATGGAACAAACAGAAAAGGAGATCACTCCAGATAAGTTTCCATTTCTTTCATCCCTAGAAAAATGATATATTATCTGCATGGAACCAACTTAAACAATTTAAAATAAGATTTGCAAGCTAATTGAACATATTTCAGCCTAAGAATATCTAGCACTTTGTATTTGAACTTTCCTTATGCATGAACTCACTCGTTTTTAAACTTACCCTGGACCAACGTGAATTCACTGTGATATCCCCTCTCTCTTGCAGCATGGATTTGAAACTAGCCGCAGCAGCTGCACGTTCAGCTTCAGCTTTCTCATTTGCTGCCTTCTTCAACGGTAAAACCCTACAATGAAAACAAAAATGTTGTTCAATCCATGAACAATATTTGACATATATCATAGCAGAAGGTATTTACCATGCAAATTAAAAGAGATTCAAGGGCTAATATACACACCCAAACGATCTGAGAATCTCGTGACTAGCCTACTAGTCAGCTGACACATGTTGCTTTCAAGGGATATGTACAGAAATCACTCTGTCTCTAGGAAACAGTTCATGCAGAGCTGAATAAGGAACTGGGCGAGAAATATAATGCAGAAAATAGCTATGGTAAATTGCATTATTTGTTGTACAGGCACTAGCATAAGGCATGAATCCTTACATAGAAATGTGCAAAACATTTCTCCAAAAGCAACACCATTTTGTTAATAATTTTGCTTGATTAAATAATCAAAATGAAGTTTGGCTAGGTAAAACTAATGGTTCAAATTACAAATCCTGTATTGGCCAAGTAAAACTAATGGTTCAAAGTACAAAGCCTGTATTCAACCATGCCATTTATCAAATTGTTTCATATCATAGATGTGGATGCTCCCTATCTGCCACCACCTGTTAATATTGTAAAATAAGATGATTTATTGTCTGCGGTGCAGCTGGAGTAGATGATCTAGAAACATTCAAAAATTTGAAACTACCCATGTAAATAATATTGTAAGGAATACAATTGCCAAAGTTGCATCAATTATACATGGTCCAAATGTGTTATATACAGTCGAACATTCCTCCAAGAGAATTATACTCATAAGCCATTTTTTACTATTACCTGTTCCTCATGAAACAGAACATGTAATTTTATAAACTCACCGTCACAATATTCCCAAATAGTAAACACAAACACATAAATATATACATAATTTAAAAGCACAGAGATGCAATCTCATACAAAATCAGATAAAAAAGAAAAGAAAATTAATAAAGCAATAGCACATCTTTTCGCAGAATGTATCCAAAATAGAAATTACATCACTATTCATAATAGGCATCCTGCAAAGGCCACTCAAATCATCTGTATGGATAAAATGGTGACCACCAAAGTAATCCTTTGAGTTCCTATACACCAAGTAATTACAAAAATAGCAAAACCAATAGTGGTTGTAAATACTACATACAAAAGGAACTATTATCGACAAACAGAATCTACCTATGTATTAGCAATCTGAAGATGAGTGCTGGGAGCAACACACTCTCAAGTGCACAGGTATGAATAATGTGTGCCTTAAAAAAGATGCAACGGAAAAAGCTCAAGACTAAAACGGAAAAAGCTCAAGACTAACATTAACAGATTTAACTAAAAACTTACTCCAATTCTTCTGGAATATCTAACAAAGTGATGGATCATCAAATATTTTTTTATCTTAAGGGAGTCACTGAATCAATTATGTCAAATGGACTTCAGCATCTAATCATCATTGACTTCGAAATCACACACACAGACGGAAGATTTAAATGAACATTCAAATGGGAATAGGAAAAAGTGCAACTTAAATTACATTGACGTCACACAATCAGCCATCCTCTATAACCAGTACCTCTCATTCAGTAAATGTTCTCGTTCTTTCCGTTCCAAGGCTTCAAACCGAGGATCCTGGCCCCATTTCTTTCTGAAAGCTTGATAATCAGTGTTGTGATCAATGTCCTGAAAATAAAATTTAGGCCATTAAGATACTTGCAATCCTTAGTCAAAACAACAAATGTTATCTAAAAACACATGAACCAAAGAGAAAGAGACAGAATTCAGATAAATGAACAAAACCTCCGATGCCTCTTCCAGTAACCGCTTGAATCCCTCTATTGCAGCCTTCTGAGCTGCTCGTTTTTCCTTGCGTTCCTCCTCAGCACGTGTCTTAACATAGTGTTCAAACAATGACCTCCTTGCAGAATGACTTGGAATAGCCTGTAACATAATAAAACTTCTCATTTTCAGAAAGCAAGGAACTCGATATGCTAAAATTAGAAAGAAAGCAACATTATGTAACAAAACTCAATAAGCATTTCCAACAGATATAGCCCCTTTCTGGTGCAGCTTCCAAATGCATTCACAAGTATCATTATCAATGTGAAACAATGTTCACTAAATAACATCAAAGAAGAACGTATCAATGCAGACGCATAAAGATATAAACCTGCCAGCTGCACAAATTCAAGGATAGCAATCAAAATAAAGGGTATAGATGTTAAATAGATTGTCTACTCGCACCGTAATATGTGTCCGCTCACCATAATTAAATTAACAGACTTTCTCAATGAAAAATAGCAACCAAGTTTATGCTCTCCCATCATATAACCCCCAGCCCCCAAAATACAAGCCTCTACGTTCTTTTTTCATCAAAAAGCAGCAACATAGTATTGTAAAATGGCTCAAGGGCAGACTATCTTACTGAACTTGAGATGACGCCTAGTTTCATCACCCATAATACATGATAGATAATTAACCTCTAAATAAGTAATCTAGCTAATAATAGTTTGCATCAGGCCGTAATATTAAAAGCTACTACATACATAAAGGGGTTGTACATGTCCATTTAGAAGCATCAAGCCCTAAAACAAGTAAATAATGGTCATTGCATACTTATATAATGACAAACAAATAAGAACCCTTAATACAATATCCATCTCGAATTTGGATTAGTTCACCTCGGAGTCATGAGGCCAGAAAGACTGGGGGTTCCTTTATGAGTTCGTCAACAAAAGAAATTGGGAAGGAATGAGCCTTTGGGCCATAAGAACATCAGACTCTTTAAAGGAGGCTAGATGTAAATTCAGGGTGACAAATTGGTCAGAAAAGAAAGAGAGAGGATTCCACACAACTACGAAAAACCAAAGGTGTCACAAATGAAGTACAGAAGAGCACTATTACATTTTCAGTCAGTGGATGCAATTTAAGAACCAAGAGCTCTTAATCCCATTAGATAGAAGCTGCTATTAAGGCCAATAAACCAACCTACAGCCAACATGTAAATCATGCAGATATTCCCTAGCTTTTCACCATATATGACTTCTAGCACATCAATAAGATGAATAACTCCACCATAAACACCTCATATGCAGTGTTAAATCAGGTCAACATACACAAATCAGAAATTCCTCAACATAGAAAAAATATTTAAAAGGTATGAATATTCCCATTTGTTGAGATACTAAACAGCGGGAAATAGATTATACTAAGATATAGATAGGCTGTAAATAGATAAGATAGAATAAGTTTGAAATCCCTTAAATTAAGGGA
>JANQAP020000068.1:2582555-2592972 GCA_026874005.2 Erythroxylum coriaceum
CTATTGGGGAGAGGCAGTTCTTACAGCCACATACATGATAAATAGACTTCCATCATGTGTGTTAGACAACAAAAGCCTCATAGAAATTTTTAATAGCTTCTACCCACACTTCAGAACCTCAAAAGCCCCATAGAAATTCTTAATAGCTTCTACCCACACTTTAGAACCTCAAATGGCCTCACACCTAGGGTATTTGGATGCACCGCCTTTTTTCAAGTTCATAACCAACATAGAGACAAACTAAAGCCCCGACCCATCAAACGTGTCTTCCTCGGTTACTCACCTACTCAAAAGAGACACGAGTGTTACAATCCGTCATCTAGGAAATTTTATCTCTACAGATAGCACTTTCACAAAAAATACACCTTTTTTCTCCAAGTCCTCCCTTCAGGGGGAGATTTCAATGATGGACAATAGCACTTATGAGTCCTTCGAACCACTTAAAACCCTAGAACTTCCTCCTGCTCCAACTCGTATTGTTGAAACAACCAAACCCTCTGAACCAATTACATCTGAGTTCCCCAATTCTACTACTAAACCTATGTTATCACATGTCCCAACCAGCGTTACTCAGGTGTTTTCAAGGAGAAAGGCCGTTCTAGAACTGACAAAGGTTCAAGAATCCAACTCAGACTCTAGAACTAAAATCATGGTAATACACAATTTTTTGAACCTATTGCTGTTAGGAAAGGAACTAGAGAATGCACTAAATGCCCACTTTATGTATGTTTCTCTTAAGCACCTGTCACCAACCTACCAAAACTTCATTGTGAGTTTAAATACCATTACAATCCCTAACACTGTTTCTGAGGCATTATCAAAAAGGGAATGGAGGGATGCTATGAGCGAGGAGATGAATGCATTGGAAAAGAATAGAACATGGGAGATTGTTGATAAACCGAAAGGGAAAAACATTGTTGACTGTAAGTGGATTTTCACACCCAAATATAAGGTTGATGGATCTCTTGAGAGAAATAAAGCTAGATTGGTGGCCAAAGGTACACTCAGACCTATGGTATTGATTATCAAGAGACTTTTGCCCAATTGCAAAGATGAACACTGTGAGAATTATGTTATCATTGGCTGCCCACTTTAATTGGCAGCTCCTACAATATGATGTTAAGAATGCCTTTCTCCATGGAGACTTAGATGATGAAATCTACATGAACATCCCACCAGGATTTGAGGGAGACACGGGTAACAAAGTTTGCAAGCTGAGGAAGGCCCTTTATGGGTTAAAACAATCTCCTAGAGCTTGGTTTGGGAGATTTGCAAAAGTCACGAGGGAGTCTGGATATAAACAAAGCCAAGGAGATCACAATCTTTTCATTAAACATTCGGCTGCAGGGGGAGTCACTGCACTTCTAATCTATGTGGATGACATCATAGTGACTGGAAATGATAAGAATGAGAAGCATGAATTGAAGCAGAGACTAGTAAAAGAGTTTGAGATAAAAAAACTTGGGAAACTAAGGTACTTCCTCAGTATTGAGGTGGCATATTCCACACAAGGGATTTTTATATCTCAACAGAAGTATGTGACTGATTTGTTGGTAGAAACAGGGAAGATTGGGTGAAAGCCAGTTTCTACACCAATGGATCCAAACCACAAGTTGGGAGAAGCTACAGAAGAACCAGTTGTTGATAAAAGGATGTATCAAAGACTGGTTGGTAGACTCATATATCTTGCTCACACTCGGCCAGCCATAGCATACTCAGTAAGCATGATTAGTCAATTCATGCATGATCCAAGAGAGCCTCATCTTCAAGCTGCTTATAGGGTGCTAGCAATCCGGGAAAAGGAATTTTGTTCAAGAAAAACAATACTCTTGCTCTAGAAGCTTACACCGATGCTAACTATGCAGGTTCCATAGTGGATAGAAGATCAACTACAAGGTACTGTACGTTTCTTGGAGGAAATTTGGTAACATGGAGGAGGGAGGAGCAAGAAGCAGAATGTGGTGGCAAGGTCATCTGCAGAATCATAATTTAGGGCTATTGCTCAGATTGTGTGAACTACTCTGGGTGAAGAATATTCTAGATAATTTGAGAGTCAAATGGGATGGCCCTATAAAGCTCTATTGTGACAATAAGTCAGCCATCAATATTGCTCATAATCCTATACAAAACGATAGGACAAAGCATATTGAGATTGATAGACATTTCATTAAAGAAAAATTGGAAGAAGGGTTAGTGTGTATGTCCTATGTTCCATCAGAACGTCTAGTAGCTTATGTTTTAACAACAGGGCTGAACAGTTCAAGTTTTCACGATCTTGTATACAAGTTGGGAATGGAAGACATCTATTCCTCAACTTGAGGGGGAGTGTTGAGATACTAAACAGCTGTAAATAGATTATACTAATATATAGATAGGCTGTAAATAGATAAGATGGAATAACTTTGAAATCCCTTAAATTAAGGGATTATATTAGAAGCTTTAGATAACTTTCCAGATTTAAATTCCTATTTGTAATGTCCTATAGATGGCTGTATACTTCCTATTCAATATATGAGAATATATGAAAATTCTTTCCCACACCATTTGCTGTCACCATCTTTTATACCCAAACGAATATGAGATAATTATACTAATGCCAGTGATCCCAACTATTCTAAAGAGCTTATTTTCCTAATCAACAGAACTTGTAATCCTCAAGACAAAAAAAAAAAAGGAACCTTAAAACGTGGATCGAACACTATTTTAGGCAGCTCCTTATCCCATTTTGAGAATGGCGCCACTCCACGTTCCTTAAGCATCTCCTGAAATTTTCAAGGTTATAGTAAGCACAGGTAATTGATAAATAAGATGAGACATGTCCTATGGGTTTATAACTTAGGATCAATTGACTCCACATGAGGCTCATAGTGATCAATTAATGAAGTGAATCACCCCCCAAACCACTATGCCATTCACTAGCAGTACTTAGTTTCTTTTAATATCAATAACTTTTCAAATGCCTTGGTTCTAATTTCTAATTTCATTGTTATAGTTTTAGAAACAGAAGCAACGAGCTAATCCCTAAAGCTATAATTCTAATTAAGTAGAAGGATAATGTACCTTAAATTGAATAATACATTCCTCTTTAGTTGGCCCATTATCTTCATCCTCTGAATCAGTAGAGGTGTCGGTCATATTACCATCGCTATTCACATCTTTAGACCTGTCTTTGCTATTCTCATTTTGCGAACCCTTGATTGGTGTCTCAACTATTCGTGACCCATTTGATTCGGATGGAGCAATTCCTGACGAAAGTGGAACAGGAGAGGGAGTAATTGGAGAACCAGAATCTTGCAACTTCTTTTTTATCAAATCCAGTGCAGATGATGTTCCTGGCACACCTAATGGCCTAAGGACTGCAGCATCACGACCACCTGTGTTAACAGCAGGAGTACTCAAACTAATTGAAGCAAGTCCTTTTTCATTCGAAACATCAGTATGTGGGACTGACAAGGCATTGTTTTTTGACAGTTCTGTTTCCTGTCTCTTCCTTATTTCTGTCACCTCAAGTGGGACCTGCCAACTACTTACCTGAAGACGTGGAGAAAGAGAATTAGAAAATAAAAAATATAAGGCAGGAAAATAACTCACTAGCATATACAAATATTTGCTTCAGAAAAAACAACCACAAAGCAAAGTTTTTTCTTCTCTTTCTCTGATTAATAGAGCTCTAATTTTCAAATTGCTACTAAATTCCCACCATACTGAGATAACACTGCAAAACAATTTCTCACCATATAGCATGTTTGGAATAGTACAACAAGGCAGTTGTTGGTAGTCTACCTTTGTTTTGTTGTTGTAGTAATACTTCTTGCCATCATTAGTGGTGATTAGGGCCCAATCTGTACCAGCCAAATTTTCCCTAAACACAAAAAGAAAGAATATATTGAAAATGGAACATATAGAATCCAGTTGTCTTTTCTTATCCAAAAACTAAAGAGAGACTATTTTTTTCTTTCATTTTATATTTCCCTCTCTAATTCTTTCCTCCACTTCTTTTATGCCCAAACACAAGTTCAACATGTCCTTTTAAGGCTCTCCAACAACAAAGAAGAGCCAACAGTCATTTTTCCCAAACAGTATCTGAACCACGCAAGTATGCAGATAAAGCTACAGAAATAAAGAGGCCAAAAGGAAATATAAGGACAAAATCCACCCATCGTGAAGTATATGCTTACATTGATACTGGTGTTGGCTGCACTGGAACCTTGTTAGGCTGCATCCAGATCAAAACAAAGCAAAAGAATACTTTCAGCCACACTGTGGGTAGTAACAAGAATGCTACTGTGGAAATACACTAAGACAAGAAGTAACCTTTAAGAGAAACCCAATTACAATGACAATGGACTGCAATAGGGCACGTGCATCAATAAACCATGAAAAAAACTAAAAAGATCTTAAAAAGAACAGTTGTACTGTATTGAAGAATACAAAAGGTCAAAAAAAGATTGAAGAAAAAAATCATAAGACAGTATCAAATGATTAAAACATAAATTAAGAACCTTCATAAGAAAAAAAATCCAGAATATTATTGATTCCTAATTTGTCTCAGTCAACTAATAATCAGAAATTAGAGTTTCAACAAGCAAACAAGCTAAGAGGCACATAGACATTGCCCATTTTAGGATATTGAGGACATTCTTCAACTCAAAATTATAACAGCATAACAACTAACAACCTACTTTGCTCCATTCTTCAATATACTCTAATCTGCAAAGCTAATAGTGAATAAAGAAAACAGCAAGTCTCATACAGTTATGACAGAGTTTCAGACAGGTATTCCGTGTACCTCCCCTTTAAAGCCGGGAGGTTTCTCATAAGTTGAAACCCCTGTTAGAGCATTATAGTAATAAACAACTCCTGCATCAGTCTTGTGTGCAGTCCATGTATCTGATGGTTCATTGCTGGAAGCATTATCCACGATGCCAACATGTGGATGGCTCTTGATATCTGCAATGCACCATTTAACATTGATAACAAAAGTTTTAATCCTTGTAATCTTAGTAAGGAATAAACAGCTCTTACATTGTAAGTTTATGAGTATTCAAGCATGAAACCCTGAGCGTACCAATCCCAGGAGGTAACTCTGCCTGCACCCCTGAAGCACTGGCCAACTGATGGCTTGAAGCTAAAAAGGCTGCAGGATTTGCATCTGTGGAACCAATTGAAGAAACACCAGGAGGCTGGGAATCAGATGAAACAGACAATTGAGGGATCACTTGTGTAGGTAAATGAAAGGACCCAGAATAGACGGCAGGATATGGCATGAATGGTGGCCTGCCAGCTATTTGTTGGGGTTGCAACCAGAGTCCCTGAGGTGAAGCATTCATAGGAGGTAAAGATGCATAAGTTGGATAAATTTGCTGCTGAACTGTTGCATGTGAAGGAGGTGTTGTCATAGCAGGCCTTTGAACAGCAGAAGCAGATGAAACAGTTGTGGGTGGAAGCATATATGGTGGAGATGGTGTTAATCCAGGAGGCCCAGGTGTTCCAGATATTACGGACAATCCATGAGGCACAGAAGCAGGAAATCTAGAAGGTCCTTGTTGAATTGGTGGGCCCAGGTTTGGAGATGATGATACACTTCCAGTAGAACTTGATGGAGGGCGAAGGGCAAATGATGCTGGCTCTGACATAGTTGATGCAGATGTCAAAGCACTGAGGTGTGGATTTGCGACTGATGAATCCTACATTGCATTATGCAAAGATATTCAAAATAAGTCCCTGGACTTTGTAGAACGACTTATCAGTAATCATTTTAACCAACTGACCAAAAACTAGAGATCACAAGAAACTCTAAGCAACATATCTAAGAAGAACCATCTTGACAAATGGACTTTCACCTCAATCATGTATAGCTATTATCATGAGCTCATCAATCAAACACATGATGAATTACTAAAAGATATAAGATCTTTGATTCCATTGCTAAGATTCATCAATCAAAGAGAAATGTTGATAACAAAGTCGAATCAACATTTATAATTTTAGCATAAATAGGACAGTCTTAGAATATAATCATCTTATCAGTACTTAGTAATGTAACACCTGGCACATTACAAGACAAAGTCACCTATAGAATTATGATTTACGTCGGGTTCTTAAAGCAGATCCTTTGGACCACACACTAATTGGAAGTCTACTTTACTGAGAAACCACTCTCAATATCATACAATCAAGCCATTAAACACACCACACAAAGTTCCACAGACAATAAAGGAATCAAAAAGAAGTCTTTACTAAAGGATAGAGTCTTCTATTTAGGGCTTAACCAGCAATAGCTTCATTTCTAGGTGGTTTTTGATATTTACTTAGCCTTCATACTTTATGTCTTATTACTTACAGACATTTCCTATTAAGCTAGAAATGGTGCGCTCAGAATTAGTAGTTTACTCAGTAAATAAATATATGCAAGTGTATACCTATCGTGTAAGTTCGTGGGCAATCTAATTTATTGAGTAAAATGAAATCTATTAGTTGACTAAGCATACCTAAAACCCAAGCTGTTGAGAAGCTAAATTTTTACCTAGAAAAAGATGTTTTCTTCCACCAAGAGCCGTTCCTAAATCCACTTAACTAATGTTGGCGTTGCATTAGACTCACAAGTTCATTAAACTGATCGCAGCATATTTTTTCCTATTAAGAGCCATATTCACCAAGGAAGTAGTTCACCAACAAATTCACGTACACAGGCAAACTTATTTATATGTATATAGAACTATGTAGTTTACCAAGTAAATTCATAGCGCAAAAAGCATTTCAACTAATTTGCTGGGGTAGAAGTCCTCACATACACCCAAGATAAAACAAACGAACAAATTTTTGAGTTAAGTTATGTATATTACTATGACATCATCAGAGTACCATCTGGCAAGTCACATTCCACTCATTTAAAAACCTCAGCAGGCTTCACATTACCAGATCTTAATCAGACCTTTCAACATGGATATTGGAGACAGATTAACCACATACTTACAGGTTTCTCAGATTGATCTTTCTGCATAAGATGACTGTTTGCATAAAAAGAAAAATTTGTAGGGTTTGGAAGAGCAGTTGCAGGATTTGGTAAGATAGGAGCAGGTAATGCTAGAGAAGAGGAAGTAGGACGTGCAGAATGCCCAAAAACCAGAGACTGTGTGGTTGCCACAGTAGATGGATTGTTCTTTCCCACATGAAATTGACCTGGAGGAAATGGCTGTAACAGGACAGGAATAAACTTCAAACAACTATAACCAGCTTTTTACAAAGAAAATAGATCAATCAAAGTAATCATTAGACACGATAAGAAAATGCAAATAATCCACTGAATGTTTTTGTAGTGATATGAAATCCTAAGCAACAATCCATGGAATCAATTATTAGCTAATTGTCCTTTTACAGTTTTCAAGGTATCCAACTGACATTCAAGTTGCATTGAATAAGTTTGAAAATAATATATGGAAAATCAACTCCCAGGTTAACCACCTAACACAGATGATTTACTCAAGCCTACTTTCAAGGGCATAACCTTTTCACCCACCATCTCCAGTTCCATTCCACAAATAGTTATTGAACGTGAATTTAATCAAGTTATGACCACTTACTCCACTAGACAGGGACTGTTGATTGCCAGGAAAACCAATAGAAGTTGGTGAAATGTTGTATGTAAAAGAGGGTCCAACAGATGAAGCCAGACCAGGGACTGCAGGTTGAATAGCAGGTGGTCCCGTAAGATGAGAGTCACTAGCCTGCACAGGAGAAAATTCTACACATTATCACCCTTCAGATGATGAATAATGCCCAAGTAAAGATGAGGCGACAATACGGTTAATTGTAACTTACAAGAACTTTGTCAGAACTGGCTTGGGAGCATTCTTCCTTGTGGTCACTAAAGACACTGCTGGGGGCCTCAGATATGATCATAGTAGCTGCTGTTGGATTCGAAGAATCACCAGTTAAACCTTCAGAAGATGCGCCAGATACAGATGCCTGAGATGTTGATGGCGGCACTTCCTGTGGTAACCAAGCTGGAGATGCCATTCTTAATCTGCAAGGAAAAGAACAAAAGAAAGTGAATAAAACAAACCACAGACAAAATAAACAAGCATAAATGCCACCATCATTAGCCTAATGCTAATCACATAACCCCATACCCTTTCTCTAGAAAAACCTATCATCAGTCTCCAACAATCTCAACACTCATAGCTACAGCAATAACAAAAGCTTTTCTCACATTCAGCGACCAAACCACATATTTCGATTCCAAAAATGCAAAAAAAAACAGATAACAGTAACGATAATTACAAAACCCTAGCTCACTGCCTATGCCTTTCACTAAATTCACTATCGACATCATTTTCTCACTCAAACAAGAATAAACAAAACAAAGAGATTCCAGTCCCCAAACAAATGCAATTAGACTTTTCTGCAAATTTCAGAAGAAAAATTAAACATGAAAACTTTTTGCATCGGACGAACAGGCCAAATTGTCAAAACAGAAACGAATAAGGAACAAACCTCTTAAGGAGACTCGACGTCGCCAATGGCGTATCGTCGACTCGTCGATGCCGGAGAATCCAACGGTCGGCGTTGGTGGAGGCTGTGTTAGATTGGGAACTCTTTAACGGTGAGGTTTCGCTGGGTTGGATACAGGGTTTGGTATAATTGCGATGACGCGGGTTAAGAAAGCGGGTGGGCTAGCCTATGTATAACCCACTATAATTTTACAAAATTATCATAATCTTACATATAATTGAATTTACTATTATAATATATGGATAAAATCAGAGAATGTTTTTTAATAATGAAAAATCAAAAAGTTTATGAATAATTTTCAATTTTATATTTAAATAAAACTCTTAATAAATTAATTATTTCAAAACCTAAAATAAGGTTGTTAATTAATTTAGACTTGATTATTATATTTTATTTCTAAACTAATTTATTTAATTATATACCCAAAATAAATTATACAAGTTATTAATATTTTTAAGATTCATATTTGACAAGGTGAAAACTATGATAGACTACTTGTTTATTTCTTTTATATGTAATATTTTGTCATATACCAATTTAAATTAGTTAAAATAAATATTGAGACTTTTTAAGCGACTAACATTAAATAAATAAAATGGTAAACTATTTAATAAGAATTAGATCTCTCTTTTTAATGTTTTTTAAAAAATAATCATTAAATATTAATTTCCATTCAACTTTCACTGCAATGCTCTATCTTTTCAAACATCAGCTCTTAGATAATCATCCATCTCCGTTCAACAGCTTTTTCCCTTATGAATTCTTTTAAAATGAGATTCAAATTGACAACTTTCTTGCTCGATGAGGATTTATTAATAAAAGTTGGATTCTGATCGTGCTCTTTACACATTCATAGTTGCAATAAAAAATAAATCATTGCCATAATTAAAAATGCATAAGTGCTTGAGACCAAACCTGCTCCACCAGAAATCAACAAATTTTAAGGGTCTGTTTAGTTGGATGTTAATTAATAGAACAGAACGGAACGGACTAGAACGGAAGGGAACGGTTTATAATATAATAGAATACAATATAGTGAAAAGTTGTTTAGGAGGGATGGAAGTGTTCATAATGTAACGTAGTGAAACATTGTTTGGAAGATGGATGGAATGGAATATAATGTATAATAAATAACTATTATACCCTTAATATTAAAATAGTTATTACAAGAGGTTTAACGTTATGATTTTAAAACAAAAATCATGTCCAATTAAAAAGTCATGCACAATCGTGACAAATAAATTTTTTTATATTTTTTCTATTTTAAAATAATAAAAATTTTATTATTTTATTATTAATTATTTAATAAATTTTATTCTATTATATGTGATTTATATTTAAAAATTATTTATTTATACAGAAATATATACAAATAATTAAATAATAATTTTTATATATTTTCTATTTTCATTAATAAAAATTTTAAAATTTTTTATTTTATTATTAATTATATACACTTTTTTTAATAATATAAAAATATTATTATTAGGGTAAAGAGAAATAATATAAAATATTATTAATTATATACAACGAGGTCAGGGTTAGAAGAAATTATTGATATTAAGAAAAATTATTGAGGGTATATTAGGTAGTATGTATTCATTAGTTTACGTTCTATCATAAACCTCCAAATCGGAGGCTTCTTATTTTCATTGTTAAGGATGGAATAGAACATAACATAAAACCCTCCGCTTCCATCCCATTTCGTTCCATTCCATTGTGAAACCTTCAACCAAACAATGGAAGTGTGTTATGTTCCATTCCGTTCCATTACTAAACCTTCAACTTTTGGTTGGCATGAATTTTTGTTTGGGAAAGTAATCTTTTTTCTAAAATTTATATTATCACGTTTGGTTCATTTTTTTGAGTAGTTAGGAAAGTAAAAATTTTCCCAATAACTCTT
>JANQAP020000068.1:2615262-2627564 GCA_026874005.2 Erythroxylum coriaceum
TTATATAAATAAATACAGATTTAAAATATTTATAATTTAATTACAAAATTTTAAATTTTACTTATAACTTAATTACATATTTTTAAAATTTTCATATTTACTTATGTATTAAAATTTTATGATAATATAACGAATTAAATTGACAGAGTATTATTACTGCACATTTGTATACTATTACTCTGCTAGTTGTTAAATATATTGACGTACGTGACTACGGACGAGTCTAGTCACGATAATAGTGACAAGAACTTATTTGATCTATATTAATGACTGATGGATCAATATTAGTTAAACACACGTGTATATCTTAGAAGGTCAAAAGCCGAAAGAGTAGTAGCAACTCAATCAAGTCTATTCTAATGGACCTAGCTAACCTTAATGATCCAAACTACAACCACCCACCAAAGAACGGGATGTGATCCCCTGGCCCTATAACTCTGTACCTATCCTGTCCCAAATAATTTAAGTCATCTATTTTTGTGGGACCCACATAAATAGATGGTTTGGATTGTTTGGGACAGGGTAGGTACAGAGTTATGGGCCAGATAACACACTTTCTTGAAATTATAAAGATAAACGAAAAAGAATAAAAGTCCACGTCAAAACCCTAAAAAAAAAGGAAAAGAAGTACAAGGCGCGTCGGCTCCGACCACGTTAAAATTGAAAATCACAAAATCCAGAAAAGGGGATTGCAATTATCCACGTCTTCCTCGTTTTGAGGTCTCCAATGGGTTCCTGGTAATCTCCATCTTCCGTCAAATTATTGGATGTACGTAACACGTATAAATCGTCAGAGCTAGAACGCTATTACTGACTCGATTCCAGCGCAAGTTAATCTACTTCTCTCTCTAAATTTCACTGGCTCACACGAAACTTCTCGGAGTTTTTTACGTTTAAATCTCTTCCACAGCTTCATTCCCTCTCACCCACTTTCCACTTCTTCCAGTTTCCGTTCTTTTCTTTTCTTTTTTTCAGTAAAGGAAGGAACTTTCAGGATTGAAGTTTCTGATTCTATGCTATCTTTATTTTGTTTTTAAGTTATATGATTGTAGTCATCTGGGTTTTGCCTTGATTTTCTTATTTTGAGTTGTTGGGCAGTTTGGATTCTTGTTTCCCGTAAGTGGGATAGCTCTAAAAATTCTATTGAAGTGGTTTGGAATTCATGTTCCCATGCAATGAGTCCTGTTATGCCCTTGTTGGAAGCGGGGCACTGACATTTTCTTTGCTTCTAAATGATTTTGCAGTCTTCTTCTTTAGCTTCTTATCCTCAACTCTGCCCATGTAAATGTCTGAACCAAGACATCAACCTCGGCTTGTCATCCACCTACCCTTTGTCCAAAAGAAGAAGAAGAAGAAAAAGTTTGGTTCTGTTCAACAACTTTTCACATCGAAATTTTAGGAGAAGATTTAGTTTTCGTGCTTGTGTAATCCCCAACGATGGCAATAAACTGAATATTAATGTGGAGTTTGCGAATTCGATAAGAAAAGGAGCGAAAAACATTTCGTTGCAACGAATTTCCAGTGAACTGGAGAGTGAAGAGCTGTCTCATGAATCATCGTCTCCTTCATCGATTCAAATAGAGTCAAGTTTCACCAATTTCCAGGAAGACCCAATTGTTGAAAAGTTAAGAACTGAGTTAGGAGTGATACATCCAATCCCTTCACCACCAGTTAATGGAAATATATTCGGCTTGTTCATTTTCTTCTTCTTTGTTGGGGTAGCTTCTGATAAATTATGGACCTGGAGGAAAAAAAACCAGAGGGTTAAGGAGGATGGGCATCGTGGGACTTGGCCTCAAGTGCCCTCTAGCTTTCCATTGTTCTTGGAGAAGGATTTGCACAGGAAGGAGTCAGTGGAATGGGTGAATATGGTTTTGGGAAAACTGTGGAAGGTTTACAGAGAGGGTATTGAAAATTGGCTCATTGGATTACTTCAGCCTGTAATTGATAACCTGAAGAAGCCTGATTATGTGGAGAGAGTTGAAATTAAACAGTTCTCCCTGGGGGATGAGCCACTATCTGTTAGGAATGTTGAGCGTAGAACATCACGCCGTGTCAATGATTTACAGTAAGTTGTCCCTTGAAATACCTTGATATAGATTTTGTCGTGAAATTGGAATGGTGCATTGCATTGGACTAGAGTTGCCTTTCTTTTAGAGTATCTCTTTTCTCCCTATATGCTGAATTGCTGATACTTAATAGTTCAAATTTCAGCTTTGATCCTGTGTTGATTCGAGTCACTTGTGAACTGCTCCTAGTTATATGTCTTCAGAAGAATTAACTTTTGAGGACATCTTTACATTGAAATCCAAAAACATTCTAGTTGACATATTAAATGACTTTCCATTTATCCTGGAGAATGTGACTGATTTTTGTTCTCTTTGATAACTTTTAGGTACCAAATAGGTCTCCGATATACTGGTGGGGCTCGGATGCTGCTAATGCTAACATTGAAATTTGGTCTTGTTCCCATTGTTGTTCCAGTTGGTGTTCGAGATTTTGATATTGATGGAGAACTTTGGGTCAAGTTACGGTTGATACCAACAGAGCCTTGGGTGGGAGCAGTTACATGGGCTTTTGTTTCACTTCCAAAAATCAAATTTGAATTGTCACCATTCCGATTGTTCAACTTAATGGGTATGCCATAGCCTACAAAATAGCTGCACTTATATTGACGTCTCCATTCTTTTGCAAAATAAGTATCATTGGAACACATAAAGATGAAATAACCTTAAGATCATTCATGTTATGCAAAGTATTTCATTACGTGCTTAAATTTGTTCCTTATTTCAGTCAACTGAAGTTGCGGATTCTAACACATTTTTCTTCTTTCTTCCTCTTTTACGCATGCTTTGATCAACATCAGCAATTCCAGTTCTCTCAATGTAAGTGGGTTTTTGTCTTGGGAATGTGAATTTTTGAAGTGTAATTTGCTTTTGGGTTAAAAAGAAAACTGCAGTTTCTTCATTCATATAGCTTACGGAAATGTTAAGTCAGTTTGTCATTGGTGGCTACTCCTCTATTTCTAACCACATTTTCTTGTCCTTGTGTTCTGTCTTTTTGCTATCTAAAGTAATGTTTTTGAATCTGATATATGAATATCTATTTTAGTATGTCTCAATTTGTTTGTCTTGTCTTATATATGACCACTGAATTAACTAATATATTGAGGACTTTGTGTTTGCATTTCCCTTTCATTTTTCCCCCACTCAATACTCTCCTCCATTTTTTAGGTTCTTAACGAAACTTCTCACAGAGGATCTACCACTACTATTTGTACGTCCAAAGAAGATTGTCTTGGATTTTGAAAAGGGAAGAGCTGTTGGCCCTGTTACAATTGATTTCAGATCAGGAGAAATGCAAGAAGGAAACAAGGATTTTGTTGGAGAGCTATCAGTAACTCTTGTTGACGCCCGTAAACTTCCTTATTTCGTTTATGGTAAAATTACGCCCTTTTCTGTTTTCCTCTCTTAATTTTTTATTAGTGTTGATACAGACATAAGAGTTCCACCTTAGTTTAATTTCATGTCTTGATGTAATGTCAAAGTGTTTATGATTGAGACCTCAAGCTCAGATCAGATAGTTTTGAGCACATCATCTTGACCATAGCTTTCAGGCAAAAAGGGCTTATTGGTGAGTCTCTTTGGGTTAATGCAATGATCTGGCTTTGAGCCTCATCTTTAAGATTTTGGGCTGACAGATTTCTTCACATAGTACTTGCTAGGAGAGTACAGATTAAATGTTCTAATTTCTATGTATAACGGGGTGCCTTTGTTTGTTGTGTGCTTGAAAATACTTCTGAAAGGTGCTTCTTGGTGACAATATCAAGCACTAAAAGATTGTTTGTTTAGAGATGACCTTCCTTTGCCTCATTTATTTTCTGGAACATCTCTGTTGGAGAAGATTTTTGGGGGAGTTATCAGTATATGGATTCTGATTAAGATTTTGAATAGAATATACATATTCATGACTTTTCATTGCAGGTAAAACAGATCCATATGTTGTACTAAGCTTGGGTGATCAAACCATACGTAGTAAAAAGAACAGTCAAACCACCGTCATTGGGCCTCCTGGTGAGCCGATTTGGAATCAGGTAAGGCTTCATTATGCTTCTCCATACACCGTGTTGTTTTGATTCACAGACCAAAAGCGTAATCCAGATGGATGCGTTTGTAAACTTGGGTTCTATAATCTCCTGATGTAACTAGATTTAATGACTTCGGCAGGATTTTCATATGCTTGTTGCCAATCCTAGGAGACAGAAATTGTTAGTCCAAGTGAAAGACTCTCTTGGATTTGTTGATCAGACCATTGGTATGGGCGAGGTAAAGGACATTCTGTAACAAAATATTCACATAGTCATTGAGTTGGACTTTCTTTCCAAAATGGCTGCATCACTTAGTTTCAAAGCTTGTAAAGCATCCATCAGGAGGGATGTTGATGGACATTGGCATTATGCATCCAATATCTTCCAAACGTAAACAACCTGTAGAATGCACCATAACAATGATTTTAAATTGTAAGACTTAAATTATTCCTACAACATTTCTATATTCTTCTTTAATGGCGATATATGTCATAATAGTTAAATAAATTTCTATTGTGGTGGCTTTGGTTGTAAAACTGTTCACTAATAGTCATGATGACTGGTGATGATGGTGGTATGAAGGTATACCATGTTGGGTAATGGGCTGGTGTAATTATGACCAGGAATGGCATTGGCAGTGGCAGTAGTAAATTCTGGAGCTTACATGTCTGGGAACTGTATCCCTATCTTTTCCTTTTGAGTTCCATTTTTCTCTCTTCTAAACTAGCAAAATCAATTGGTAGTAGCTGTTAATAGTCCAAATGTTGGTTTGAGATCAACATCTTATTTACTCAAATTAAATTTCGAAATCCCATACATGTATAAAGCAGATTGATCAACATGCCTTACTTTTATGTTTCATGGTTGCACATTTAACTGAGACTAAAGTTTGCAGTTGTATGAAAGTTTGACATATGTTTCTTATCCGAAGGAGTCTTTGCTTTTATTAGTCTCCTCGTCAAATTTTAAGTGCTTGCAATGTGTACTGAAGATTTTGGCCCGTTTCTCCTCTCCTTCCACGGCCTCCTTCTCTAAAGATAAATAAACACTTCACATTTTTGGGTGATTACCTTCAAGGTTATTCAATGTTGCTTCTTTTTTGTTGCAACATTTTCACCACCATGTATGCATATAGACATGAGTATTTAAGCTGCATTCTTTGTTTTAGTTTTGATTTCTTTTTTCCTTGTTACTATTGATTAAAAAAAAACCATTCTGAATCATTATCACTCCAGATTGATCTGGCATCTCTTCAAGACACTGTACCAGCAGATAGGATTGTGGTTTTGCAACGAGGCTGGGGATTGTTTAGACAGAGATCAGCTGGGGAGATACTTCTTCGACTGACATATAAAGCATATGTTGAAGATGAAGAAGATGACAAGGCAGAGATGAGGTCGATTGATATATATGCTTCTGATGACGAGTTATCCGAGATTGATGAATCACAAACTACTTATGACCCAAGTGGGAAAGATTCTTCGAGTGAAGCAGATAAAGAGTCCTTTATGGATGTTTTAGCAGCTCTAATCGTGAGTGAAGAATTTCAAGGGATAGTGGCTTCTGAGACAGGGAATTACAAACTTTTAGATGATGTCCCAAATGCAAGATCCAGTGTTGCAAAGTCAGATGGTCCTATTTCCAAATCAAGGCCCTCAGAATCTATTAACAGTTCGGAAGGTTTTGGAGGTAGTTTTATTATGTCAATATCTATATGCTGTAACTTTTGTGAGGAATTGAAACCTCAAGTTCTTATCTGGTTTGTTGTCCCATTATGGGAACTAAAACTAAACGGATTGTCAATTGCAGGATCTGTCTTATTTTGGTTTGCCGTGGTTACAAGCATATCAGTTCTAATTGCTCTAAATGTGGATGGTTCAAGTTTCTTCAATCCTTGACATGAGCGAGCTGGTTTTGATGTTCCAGTTTGATCACGTAATCCACAAATCTCCTTTCTACTTTATTTTTTCTTAACATGTGATCATAGTTGCATCGGTAACTTTGTTTTTTTGATTGTCCAAACAATTGCTTTCTTCCTTGAAGATTCTATAATGTAGGAACCACGTGGTTTTTGCCTGATACTGCCTGTAAACTAGTGCATTAACAACTGTTGATGTTATCAAATTTTGATGCTTTAAGTAACCGCAACTTTGTTCAGCTGTCTTCTTTTAACGTGGATGTTTATTTTTCTTGCTTATTTGCATGTGAACGGTGCATAAGCCGAAGGCAGTTCTTTTAATAAGTATGATTAATCTCATATAGCAGTGCAGACCCATGCTTACCAGAGAGGGACTTAGTATGGATTATCAGCCGGCCAGATTGGATATCCGGCTTTTATGGCATTTTTAACCAGAAGATTATGACATTTTTCTTATTTTTAATTAATGATTATCAAAGACGTGGAATCGAGACATTTTTTTCACGGTCAATCAGCCATTCGTATTTGTTGCTACCAGTTGTTTACTCCCAGTTACATTTGTTTCAAGTTGATATGTTTCACCTTTCATTCAAGTGTAGCATCTCAAGTTGAAAGCCTGCTAACTCAAATCTTATTCCATGGCAGGTTGGCAGGCTTTGGCTTCTCAGGAATCGTGGATGAGTTACAAAGAGTGTGAATCTTTTTATATTCCACTAATTTCTCTTCATGTAAATTCTAGTTAGCATTTATCTGGAGGAATGTACTGTTGGCGGCGGGCAAGTTTTGGTTCCTTCAATTTGAGGCATCACAAGTTTATACGTATATATTTCAGTTTAGCTGGAAATTTGATAGTAGTTGTTAGATGATAGTGGCTGTGAGCTTCTTGCCTAGTTGCACGTGATTTCCTATCTAACAATTACCGCAAAAGTAGTGAAGGAATGAGTAAAATGGCTAAACTGAACTTCCAAGTTGCTCAGGTTTTGCATATCTGAGGATAGACAAGTATTGAATGTAGGCCTAGCCAAACTCCAAGGTTTCTTTCACCAAAGTCCAACTCGACATGGCTTGCCTCTTCCTTCGGGGGCTCGAAAGATTCAAGGGCACTCAATAGTTTACGGGATAGGGTCTTCTTGTTAAATATAGACTGCAGTTGGTTTTAGATTTTCTCCAAGATACCACAATGAGTCAATGAGATGAATTGAGGTCCTTTTAAGAGTTTCTCAATTTAAGAAATTACATATTCAAATTGCCATGAGTGAACTAAAATTTAATTTAAATTTAAAAATAATTAGTTAAGAACGAAGGTATATTAAAATTTGTAAATATATTAAATTTAAACTTTTTTTAGCAAAATAATTGATTAAAGTTTATAAATATATTAAATTTTTCATTTGAATTTGAAGTGTAATTATAAAAAATAACAATGTAATGAATTAAGTTTAATTATATTTGTTAGATATAGTTTGAAGATTTGTTGCCTAAGGCCCATTCATGTCTCGAGCCTAGGCGAGTTCGCTTATGTCCGACTTATTGTCAACCCTATTTAATAAAATTGGATTAGTAATTAAATTTAATGTGTAGCTTAGATAGATCTGGCTGGATCCATTGTTATCTCTATTTATAAACTTGGATCTATAATTAAAGTTAAAGTGTAGCTTAAATGGATGGAAGTGTATGTGCAAACTAAATTCAGTCCATGACCATACAACAATTTGACAATATTATAATGTGAATTGATTAAGAAAACGACGGGTGATCCATGTGAAGTACCATCGCTTGTCCCTTTCTGCATGTTAAGCTCTTTCCAGATGTGAGTCCCATCCCCGTCCTAATTTTCAACTCTTTAGGCCATTGATTGGTGCTTCAATCGAGGTTTTGAAAATATACCCTCCTTATATAGTAATCATCATTGGTTGGTCCATATAATAAAACAATGGGTTAATTATCTAAAAAATTGAAACTTTTTTATTTTTTTAATTATAGTTTGAATTTTAAAAAATAGTAATAAAATTTGTAATTTTTTAATTTTCTAGACCAAATTTTAAAAAGTGACAGTAAAATGCTCAAATTTTCAATTTTCTTCAATTCTACCCTTTCGATATCTATTGTTCTCCCGATGCCATCTGTCTTTTGTTTTTTTGACGCTCTAAACTCGTATTATAGCATACTGCACCAGTAAACTCTTCATTTTTAGTGTGTTCTCCTAATACCCATAGTATGAGGACGTTGAGGCTGCGTAATATGAAAATCGAAGGGTGAAGGCATCGAGAGAACAAACTGAAAATGAAATGAAAAATTGAAATCAAAGCGTAAGATTGTCAAAATTACATAATCTGATTTAAGTCATTTTTAAATAATGATATCGTTTTAATTATGTGATTAAACGACATTGTTTCATTAATCTTTATTTATTGTGTTAAGGTTTTTGAAACACGTGACAAGTCATGTCAATAAACTTAACGAAAACATTAACGTCAACCTATAATTGAAAAAAAAAGAAAAAATTTGAGCATTTTATTATTATTTTTTAAAGTTTGGGCTAGAATTGAAAAAAATAAAAAATTGGACATTTTATTGCTACTTTTTAAAGTTCAGACTATAATTATAAAATTTAAAAAAATTTGAGTTTTTTTTAGTAACTAACCCTAAAATAAATAAACAAAGAGAAATGCCTAATTCCGTTAACAACTCATTCAAAATAACGTGAAATAAAGAAATGGTTACAATCTTTATTAATTTTTATTATGAGATTTTCTCTAGAGACTCGTTAAAATAATAAAAATAGTCCACAATAATATAGTTCTCCAAATTATTAAAAAGAAAAATAAATTACGATATTGGAAAAAGAAAGAACATGTCTAATGAATTAAAAAGTTTTATTTTTTATTTTTATTTTAGGGTTTAATTTTAAAATTTAATTGAATTTTTTAAAATAAGGTAATTTAAATTTAAATATTATTTTTATTATTATTCTATCAATATTACTATCTGAATATGTCAATTTTGATACTTAAAAGATTTACATGACTATTTGTTTTTGTTAGCAAGATTTTTTAATCTTTTTTTTAATAGAGGAATTTGCAGTCACTATCTTTTAGATATGTCCTGTGTAAACTTCCAGATTAACGCAATAGCCTGTAAACTACGTCAACTGGATATTTCGCATTAGGTAAATCTTGTATGACAGGCTCGATCGAAAGAATGTAGATGAACGGATTCGAATACAAGCCTTTTGACTCCATGCTTCCTACTCCAGGAGCATGATTTTTGAATCTCCTGTATCATTTAAGTGAATAATTATATATTTAAACTATAATCACTTGTTTAATAATTAAAATTATGCGTAAAAGAAGTGTTACATAAGCTTTTCAAATATTAGTAAAAAGAAACCTTTTCAATTGAATTATTAAATTTTAAAGGTTTTGAATATTTAATTAAAAATTTTAAAAAATGCACTAAAATGAAAAATAAAAAATTAAAACCTTATAATTATTATTAATGATTAAAAAAATCTACCAATTTGACTGATTTAATCATAAAAAATTTAAATCGTTTAATTTTTAGGTTTGATTTTTAATTTTCTAATTCGATTTATTTGTTAAAAACTGATCGGTTTTTTAATTCACGAGTCATTTTTTGTAAATTAATAAATTTTTATAAACTAAAATAAATCAATTAATTTTTATTTAATATTTTTAAAAAAAATTAAACTTCAAATAATTTTAATATATAAATACAATCTCTTTTAATTACATATTAAATTCTTATTTTTATTCAAAATTTAACAAATTTTATAACAACAATTGAACTTTTAACCTGTAAACTTATTATTACGATTGATTATTTTTCCTTTAATATACTACTCTTTTCAGACTGAACGTTGGAGTATATGATTATTCCTGACATAAATCAGATGTTGATAACATTTAAAATGCTAAACTAACTCTTGAAAACATTCTGTACGTGAAAGATAAAGTAGATCCAAAACATCTCCCTCACGACACAAAAGCCAATAGTCGTTCAGGGTCCAATAGAATAATGTATTAACACTCCAATTCACCAATAGACTGTGTCAGGGATTCAAAAGATTGACATCTTCATTACATCATGTGATCCTTTAAACTATGTAATGTTCCTTATCTTTGTTCACAGTTTCTTGAATTCATTAACTTGGAACGTGCCATTGTCATTTGATTTCAAGATCTTTCTCGCTGGCTGTATTAAACAAGAGAATATTCTCTGCATCTGCATACAAATGAGTCGAATCAATACATTAGTGCCCCTAATGATCTAGTGCGCACGTAACATCTGTATCTTTTAATTATGTACATGATAAATTATTGGCTGCATAAAATAATTCGTAAATTGTGTATATCAATTTAAATTATTTAGTGAGTTATCATATTAAAATTAGAAATTAATAGTACTTATTTATAATAATAAACTATTAATCAGTATTAAACAAGAGAATATTAAAAATGTATTATACACAATGTTTAAAGAACCAGACCAGAAATTAAATTGGTAACATAAGAGATTTAAGGTTTAAAAGGTTCTTAGACCGACGTAAAACTGATTAAAGATTAAATAAAATTAAATAATTTAAAATATGATTGAAAGAGAATGTTTTTATCTATCAAAAATTTTAAAATTTAATTAAAAAGATTGCTAAATAAAAATTAATTAATTTATTTTAGTTTATAAAAACTTATTAATTTAAGAAAATTGATCGATTGATTAATAAATTGATTAAATTTTAACAACTCTTAACAACAAGAGTTGTTAAAGTACATCAAACTGGAAAGTTGGAATATTCAAGGTTTTTATTGTTGAAACGACGAAACCAATTGAGTTTTTTAATCATTGATTATATATTATTTTCATCAACGTTGAGTTTGAGATCATAATTAAGATCAACTTTTAGAACTAAATTAATGTGGAAATTAACACTAATTAGAATATTATACTCATAAATGCATTAATTAGTACATTAAATATGACATATTAAAATTTTGTAAATAAGGAACATAGTAAGTAAAATATTTGATAACTACTTAAAATATAGTTAATGACTATATTAATTCATAATGTTTATAATAAGAGGAAAAAAATAAAAGGTTTAGTTGAGGAATCAGAGGGTGAAAAAAACAAAAGGTTTAGTTGAGGAGTCAGAGAGTAAAAAATTAGGGATGCTAAAAAGGGCCCAATTCGACTTATGGATTGACCATTACTTTAAAAACTACCTCGTTTTGTAAAAAACGACATCGGTTTTTTACGTTTTTCTTTTAAAAAAATATGGTATGATGGGTTAGCCCGATTTGCTTGTGACCCATCGAACCATTAGCTTACCTATCCCGGCTTGTTTGGCTGCGAGCTGAGCTACAGGTCATCGTAGCCCGAGATTAGACCAGATCGAGCCGGACCCAACTCTTTGATATAAAAAATCTGTCCCCTTTTTTAATTTTAAGGAATCACATTTTGATTTTACAAACTTTTCATTATTTCACCAACCATTTATAATAACGCTAAAATTAAAAAGAAATCACAATTAGGAAAAGCTTCTGTTGGGTGACGTTGAACGATGCAGAATAGGCAGCACGTGACAGCCAGCGAATCCCATAGGAGTTGATAGTGACCATCCTCTTCGATCCTCTCACTTTCTTTGTACTTTTGTTCTTCAAATTTTTAAATAAAATTTTAATAAATTTATTTGAAAAACATAAAGCAATAACATATTTAAAAGTCTTAATTTTTAAAAATTTTAATTAATATAAAATTTAAAAAATTTTAATTAAATAATCAAAAATTTAAAATCTTAATAATTTAGTTCAAAATGTATATTATTTTTATAACGTGATTTATATATTTAGGCTACGCTTAGATCAGCGGTGCGGTAAAGATAAGTATTTATTTATCACAGTTTCCAAACACAGTTTGAATCTTCGGGTGAAAAATCAGAAGTTGAAAGAAAGTGTGGTGTCACCGTAGAAATTGATAAATAGAAAGAGAGTTACAGTAGGAAAGTATTTTTGCGGTAAAAATTCTACTTTTCATTAATAATCTTCTGATAATTATTATTTTCTGTTACAACCTCAACTAATAGAAAGCAAGATCAACTAAATTTATTTTATTTATATTTTCTTATTTTAATTTAATATTTTCTTATTTATAATTTGAATTTATATGTCTAATAATATATTTTTATGAAATATTTTATTTTCTAAATTTATTTTATTTATATTTTTCTTATTTTAATTTAATATCTTATTATTTATAATTTTAAATTTATATGACTAA
>JANQAP020000068.1:2910599-2924649 GCA_026874005.2 Erythroxylum coriaceum
GACCTAAGGGCGGGGTGTGGGGTCCAACATATCCTTATCTTTTATTATAACAAGTTCAAAAGTATTAAATCTTTTAGAATTCTTTTATTTTTATTAAGTGACTAACCTTTGAAAACTTATTATACTTAAGTCAAAATGTTAACTCTATTAAGTTTTTGCTGACATAGATAACAAAGTCACTTTTAATATAACATTTGGACATCTATTTTGGAATATGTTGAATAAGTGGACATCTATATAGACTAATCCCTCATCCATAAAATTAATCCCCCAGCCATAACCCACCCATATCTAAAACCCATTTTTTTAAAAAAACTAACTTTCCCAATATCTAATTCCAAATTTGAATTTGTGAAAATAATTTATGTCTTCTGACACTTACATTTCTTACATTGAGGTTATTGATTTTCCTCTTAAATTTAGTTAATAATTTCGATTATCTTTATAAGTATTTTTAGAAAATGAAGGTATTAATCTTTGATATGTCAGTACACTCTCTAGATTCTTAAATTTTTTCCTTTGGTTTTGTTCTATTAGCAAAAATTAGTGATCAATGTGATCTTGAATGGCAATAAGTCTCTCACTAAAGTGCTAAAGATTGTAATTAGATCCATAAGTAATTAAACATAACCAACACCAAGTAGTATAACTAGATATTCAATTTTTTTGTTAAAATTTTATGGTGTTAATATGTATAAATATAGAATTAGTGGCCATTGGAGGGGAATATGAGAATAAATAGAAGTGGTAGGAGATAGGGTGGTTGTAATTAATGTTGTAACACTGATAAGGAAGTATGTAGGATACAACAATGGGGGAAGCAAAATCAATTAATTATAAACTAGAAAGCAAATGAATAGAGAACCGCACGAAAAATAAAAAAAAAAGAAACCCAAAATATCACAAGAAGAAATCAACTGAAAAGGAATTATTACTATAAGAAATGCAAGTTTAAGAAGATAGAAATTATTTTCATAATGTTAAATTAAGGTTTAGATTTTGGGAACTGGTTTTTCTAATTAAAAAATAGGTTACAGATATGGGTCATAGATTATGGGTCTTGAGTTAAGTTGATGGATTATGGGTTAATCCATGTAGTTATTCACTTTTTTAATAAATTATCCCTTAGATATGAAAATATTAGCTTAAAAGTGGATATGTTAGCTACGTCAACAAAAATTTAATAGAGTTTATAATTTGACCTAAGTAAAATGAGCTTTGAAAGGTAAGTCACGTAATTGAAAATTGTAACATTCTAGTTTGATTATTATACTGTGAAATGTTATACATGCATTTTATAGAGTAGGCTTTATTTAAGGTTTACTAGAGTAATTTGAGCATTTAAATTTATTATTGAGGTTATAACGAAGATGACAAATAGACTAGAAATGATTCTGGACTTGACCAAAAATTTCTCAAAAAATTTCTGAAAACTCCAAAAAGCTACTGAATAAGTCCAAACGAGCTTTAAAAGCCTCAAAATATGCTTTAGAGATTTAGGTGACACTTTCGAATGAAATCCAGATGATTTCGATGACATTTAGTGATTTCCGAATCCAATATGAAAACTCTTCGGCGCAACCGAAAAAAGATACTGAACAATTTTAAAATATATTGAAAAGCCCCTAAATTAGGATTGGAGTCCCTAGGAACTGAAACGGGTTAAAACGGAGGTTGTTTGAATAGAATTTGGGTAATCCGAAATTATTAGACTAAAATGCCCTTTTTGGAAAATAATGTGTATTGAGGAATTTAAACCCATTCGAAACTTTTTTAGGCATCCAATCAATAAGAATTGACCCTAATTAGAGTTTTTCATGGTCACTTTTAAAATAAGATGGTTGTGGAATGTTTTCAGGATTTAATTCGATTAGTTAGTCAATTAAATGCATTAAAGGGCAATTTGCTTTTTTTACATGATATAGTGGATTGATGAGTCATTAGAGATGACCAATGAGATATTGACATGTGTGTGATGAGTCATTAGTGATGAGAAATAGGAAGGTGACATGTGTAATCAATTAAATGAGTATAAAAAACAAAATTTAAAGATATTTTGCTTCATTCTTTTAACAATAACATGAGAGTTATGAGAGAGTAACCATGAAAAGAAAAAGAATGGGAAAAGAAGAGAATCCAAGGGTGAACATCAGCCAAGGAGAGAGGGAGAAGAATGTAGTTATTTTTTATAGAATTTGAAACTGATTTGGAGGAATCTTGAAGTATTCATCAAATACCAAAAGATTGGAGGAAAAAGTGGTAAGTTTCCTAGCTTAAGTTTCTAATTTTTATGGTTTTCTTGAGTGAGAAGGATGTGTTTAAGATCAATGTTGTCTTGGTATTACTTTGATGTTTCTTTGTATGGAATTAGATGAATTTGACAAGAGAGGAATGTGTAGTGGAACTCTGTCTTACATTAATTTGAACCAGTTATTTTGTTTTAGCCATAACTTAACCTACATACCTTAAAATTATTTAATTCAAATTGGAGATACAACTTAAGACATAGCACTAACTTATTTAGATAAAACCTAAACCTAGTTCTGGATTAATAGTATTGGAAATTGAGATTGAAAACGGTAACCATATATTGTCTCTGTGTTGAAGCAGCTTGTGATATTTGGTACATGTTTTATGATTTAAAAGTTTAAATGAAATGATTTTTAATGATATAGAAACTAGAGACATAGTGAAACAAATGTCCAGATGACCTCGAAACCTAATTTGAACGTTTGCTATTTGAAATTTAAGGAACAATTAGAGGTATGGATTCTGGATAGGGTCATAACCGTGACTAATCATGCATAATTATGATATGGTGAATTAAATAGGGTGAGATTGTGTTTTGAAGAAGTTGGTAAGTTAGAATGGGTAATATGGTAGTTAAGTGACTTTTGAAGTTAGATTTGGAAATGGAGAACAATAGGTTAGCTTACGAAAATAAGCAAAAATACGATTAGCATACGTGTTAAGCGATTAAATACTAATATCAAATTTGGTTAAACCGAATTATAGTTTTAATGTCTTATTTCTGAATTTGGAAATAAATGCCTAAGTGAAATTTGTTCTATGTAGGTAAAGGAGAGGCACCAAATGCATGAGTGTGCTTGGTGATAAGTTTGCAAGGTTGTGAGTGTATTTTAATTGTTTTATACGACTAAATTCTTTGCAAAGAATTGATGACATGTAAGTGTTCTTTAAATTGATTTTATGCAAATAGTTTCTATTTTTAGAGACTAGCAAGGTGTAAGTATACTTTAAATTGAGTTTATACAAATGGTTTTCATTGGACCATGAAATGAATATTTATGCTGAGTTTTATACAAATGAGATTTTACAAGTGAATATTGCTAGCATAAGTGTATGCTTTGGTAATATATGAGTTTCAATTTGGAAGTTAAATTTTATATCATTGGGAGTTACATTGAAATAATTCAATTATGAATCCTCCCATACTTGATTTAGAAAATAAGATGAGTCATAAATGTATGAGTTGCTTTCGCTTATGGTACACCGCTAGGCTTTATACAAGTTATTATATCGGTATATTTATAGAGGTTAACTTATTACAGGTAAGTGATATAGAACCAGCTCTGTAAATAGTGGCTAAGCAGTCATGGGTAAATGATGTAGAACTAGCTCTATGACTTTTTATGGGTAAGCAATATAGAACCAGCTCCATAACTAGTGGTTAGTCAGTCACGGGTAAGTGATGCAGAACCAACTCTATGACTTTAGCCTAGTGTATTGTATGGTTAGTAAGAAAAGCCATGAGAATAGTAATTCCTCTAGTATTTATGCTAAAAGTGATTTAAGGCGTACCGTATGGTAGCAGCTCTAGTGGTTAACTTATTTTCAGTAAAAAAGTTTTCAAAAACTTATTGCCACCATTGTTTATTGTTTAAGGAGAAAGAAAAATGGAAAATGGAGACTTTTATATTATGAGTATAATGTCAAAAATCATTTTGGAATAGTATTGCAGAAAATTTGAAATTTTTGTTTTACAAAATGTTATGTTATTACCAGATTTGATGATGCAAGAATAAATTGTTATGGCAAATGCTTTACTATGAGCTTTATGATTGTATGGGTATATTACAGATATGTTGTTATGAAAATTTTAATTTTTTAGTAAATTGATTACACTCACTGAGCTCATTTAGCTTACCCTTATTTTTATGTTTTGAAACAAACCACCCTTGGTATGCATACAGGTGCTACAGTAATTAGGACTTTGCCACAGGATTAGTTCTATCGTCAGGTGGTGCTATACTTATGTTATTTTTTTCTATACATGTGATATGTTTTAAATTATTTTGAAAAGGGTTCAAAAGTGTAATCTTATAAATGTTTTTGGGATTGTAAACATGTTTTACTAAATGAACTACGAGGGATTCAATCCTCAATAGCATTTTTAAAATGTTGAGAAATATATGTTTGTGATTGCTGGTGATGTGGACCTGAGTTCTCATTTCAGAAGTTGAGATCAATATGAAATATTAGAAGTGTTTTAAATTATGTTATGCAAGTTTTTGAAATTTTAGGAAGGTCAAAATATAGTCGTTGTGCTGCCAAAAATTTTAGTAAAATGATTGAAAAAAATTCCCACTCTTTTCCACATTTTTAACTTTTAAAGTATGAAAGGTTTTTTTTTATAGTTGAACAGCTTGGCGTTGCTGAAAGCCTTTGATTGAGTTAGATATCGATTGGGGGGCTATCGTGGGGTCGCCAGGAGGGCTCTACTCAGGTTTCGGAAGGAGAACTATAGGATGAGTCCTTTCAGGTGATATCAGAGCCTATTTTGAAATAAGGTTGCCTTTATATGTGATTTGATTTTATAATGCGATTTTTTATGATTTTTATGAACCAGGCAACCCAAAAAGTTTTGTTATTTTTCATTCATCTGATTTTAAAACAAAATTTTCTACTTATACATAGTTTATCTTTGAATTCATAGCATAACGCATCGACGAAACCTTAAGGCTCCCAAGCCACACCAAAGGCTCCAACGCTTGAAGTACCTTCAAATCAGGAGGCCAAACACAGGGATGGTTCAGTTAATGTTTTTATTTATGAATAAACCCCATTTAGAATAGTTAAAACTGGCAAAACTGTAAGTGGAATTTTGTTTTGCCCTTGAGTGAATAATACAGATATGGGCAGCGACGATGCGTCAGTCGTGGGAGGCCTTATGTCAAGGAGTTTGATCGAGCATATTTGTAAGTTAGGAACAAAATCGTTCAATGAGAGTAGAGATCCCAAAAGTGCCGTAATTTGGTTAGATCAAGATAAGAATAATAAATTTAAATGGTTTGGATATAGAAGGATGAGACGAGGAATATCATCTAGTCAAAGGTCATTGAGACCACCTATGGTGTCTAGAGACTCCTAAAACACTAGGAGCTCAATACCAAGGTGTAGCTAATGTGGAAGGAGACTACCTGTATAGGCTGGGGTAACTCTAATATGGTGATAGGTACCAGTAGTGATGAATATGTTAAGATCGATCCCAAAGCTATACACTTGTATCTACTAAAAGATTATGTTAGATAGATTAGTGGGGAGATGGAGTTTTTAGAGTGCCATATGATAATAACTAATTTCACTAAAGCTACGTTAGTAACGTAGAATGTTCATTGAGGTAGTTATGTATTACTTAGAATTTGAAGCTTTATAATAAGTTTATCTTATTAGATATCCATGAATATGAAGTCATATTAGGAAGGAAATTGGCTAATATTACATTTTATCGATGTTGATTGCTTTTAAAAGACGTTAGGATTGGTACACAAGGGAAGTTAGATATAGTATCCAGTAAGAAATGTAGAATGCTCCCATCTCTTAGCATATAAGCCATGATAGCTAAAAAAGTATTAAGAGATTAACAAATTATTCTGTACTATGACTCAATAATGCAAAAGTTTATTAGGTTATTCAACATTTTTGTGTTGGAAAAGTAATTTGTGAATATATCTAGAGGATGGAATTGCTTATGATTGTTAACTTAGGTGAGGATTAATTATTGATATGAGTAGTTGGTAACTGAATTTTGATATGTTTAAATGTTATGACCTTATAGAGTGATTGATTAATCAATTTTAGCATAAAATTTTATTCTTAAGGTTAAGTCTATTTTTATTATATGGTGATTTGTGGATTCGTACCAAGTAATGTTATGGATGACATTGTGATGCAATTTTTAATCAAATTTGATGATTGAATAATATTTTTGGATTAATGATCAGTTTGATGTTAACTTCCAATTATGTGAATATTAGTATATCGATTCTAAGTATTGAACATTCATTATTTTGAAGTTCTTTTGATGTAAGTCAATTGTTTTATTTCTTGACAATCAGGGGAGTAAAAATGGTGGTAAATTTTTCAAGGAAATGTTAGTGATAAGTTTCAATCTATAATGGAGAATAGTCACATTAGAATTTAACGCTATTATTTAACAAATAATTATAATTGATTATTAGGAGAATGATAAAAAATTATGCATGTGACCTTTGAAAAAGTATAACATGGAGATTTTAGTTGATTAAAATTTCCATATTGAATTATGAGGTATTTGGAATCACAAAATTGTTTTGTAGTATTAGAAATGGAAAGTAAAGATATTTTTATTGAACATCAAAGTTATGTAGTGGAAGTATGAGGTATACTCCCTTTTTGAAGAGATTGAGTTTTGATAAACTTGAAATTGTGTTATGAGATAGTAAAATTTGAATTATGAGGAAATTGAATGGTTTTTAATATGAATAAGACATTATTTTAGTGTCTTACGATATGATCTTAAATGCTTGATTTGCTTCCAAAGAATATGATAGGAAATGATAATGGTATAATAAATAATTCACCCGTTATTATGGATTTGATATTCAAAAGTTAAGTAGTCCATGTAAGGCGTAAGAAATACAAGAAAAATATTATTGAGTTTTGTTTATAATTAGAGACAATGAGAAAGGAACTGTTTACTATTCAGAAATATATGAGAACAATTGTTTTATGGAAAACCCCAAGTAAAAGTTTCATTAGTAGTAATCTAAGTAGATGTGAATCTTGATAGTGTTAAATGGATGGTTTGATGTATGGTTAAGTTAGTAAAGTTGTGAATCTAACTAATTATTAGTAAGAAAGAGAAAGCAATGATTTTGATAAAGGAGTTTCATGTGAAGATAAGATGCAAATTCTGAGGGCATTTTATTGAGAGGTAATGTTACGTTGATGCTAGGTTATGAATTGTATGTGCTGGACATGGTTGCACTAAAAAAGAAATTCTAGATTAAGTCAGTCAACAATGTATGCTATCCATCTAAGGATCATAAAGAGGCATCATACCTTAAAAGTGCATTATGATCGAAAATGTAGGAAAATGGGTGATAGCATAGCATATGTTCAAATGCTTGTTAAATTAATAAGTCGAGGTTGAGAGCCAAGGAACTAATAAAAATTGCTTAGCCACTCCCTATCTGAGAATGGAAATGAAAGCATATTATAAAGGATTTCATGGTAGCAATTATGCTAAATCTAAGCGAATATGATAGTGTACGGGAGATAAAAGGTTGAATTACAAAATCTGCCCATTTCTTAACCATCTTAAGTAGGTATCCTCTTGATAGATTAATCAAGCCATAAGCGATTGGATGTCATCTCACTTGGGCTAATAATCAGCACGGTACCTTACTAGTTCATAAGAAATTAGATCAAACTTTCTTGAATTTTCAGTGGTTACACCAATTTCCTATTTCTTTTGTACACTTCGAAGACAATCTTATGTCAGATAATTCCTTTATACTGATTCAAAGGCCGATGGACTCTCGATTCCCTGGAGTTCTGTTCAGTTTTTTTAATGGCGTCACAAATATAGTAGACTTCTAGGAATTAGTACAAAACTCCTGGAATACTACAATGATAGGGTTCAAATCATACCAGCTCATGGCTAAACTGCCATTAACGAAGGCTGCCTTTAAAGCTTTTATGAAGAACATAAAGTTCAACCTACATGGTCTTAAGTCCTAACTTTTGCTAGCTCAACAATTATGCTATGACTCTCCCTATGATGATGCATTAAGACAGGCAGAGAAGACCTGTCTTCGAACTTATCAGGAAGCACTCACACTACATGATTTGACCCTTAAACAGAAAATAAAAATTCATTGGTAGCAGGATGGTGATTCTAATACCAAATTTTTCCATGCTTCCCTATTTGGCCACCGTAATACTAAGTGAATTTTTACATTATTCGACTCTGGTGGACAGGAATATGTTGAGCAGCATGAACTGCTAAAATTGGCTAATGCCCATTTCTTGGCACTCTTAGGTAATGATCCAGCTCTTACTCTAAGCCCCTATTAGAGATATGATTCAAAATTGGTTACAGCAAATATCTGAAGAATATGCTGCACTATCTGCTTAAGATTAGTTAGCAAATCTTGAGATATTTTTTTGTTTTGTTAGCCAACAACAATTTTCCTTTTTTTTCTATGTTTAGTTATTTGTAAGACTATAAATAGGCAAGCCTTGTTTTACTATTATTGAAATAAAAATGCTTTCTTCACTGTCAATAATTTCTCTTTAATCTAGTACTGTAGATTTTCTCCTTTTAAAATCAACTATAACAGTGGTATTGGAGTTGGTTACCTTCATAACTTGGGTGTTTCGTCATGACAAACAATAACAACAACTCACTTAGCATAGCCCAACCTTCCATGCCAATTTTTAAAAAAGACAACTACGAGTTTTGGAGATCAAAATTAGAACACTATTCAAATCATAAGAGCTATGGGACTTGTTAGAAAATGTTTACAATGATCAAGATGAGGAGACTAGATTAAAAGAAAGCAAGAAGAAAGACTCGAAGGCCTTGTTCTTCATTCATCAAGCTATTTATGACTCAATTTTCTAAAAAATTATAGCAGCCACAATAGGAAAAGAGGCTTGAACAACCTTGCAGCTGGCATATCATGGCTCACCCATAGTAGTAAAGGTCAAGTTGCAGACACTTAATCATGAATTCCAAAATCTGCATATAAAGAACGGAGAATCGGTGCAAGAGTTATTAACCAAAATTGAAGCAATTGTTAACCAAATGGGATCCTATGGAGAAGCGATCTCAGAGAGGTCTATTGTTACAAAGGTAATAAGAAGTCTAACCCCTAAATTTGATCATATGGTTGTAGCTATTAAGGAATCGAAGAATCTGGCCACTTATTCTTTTGATGAGTTGATGGGTTCTTTGCAATCACATGAAGCAAGAATTAATAAAATTAAAGAAAAGAATGAAGAAAAGCCATTACAAGCAAAAGGAGAAGGCTCAAAGGAGCAAGAAAAAGCTACTGGTCGAGGAAGAGGCAGAGGAGGATTTCAAGGAAAGAATTCTAGCTATGGCAGAGGTGGAGGGAGAGGATATGAGTAACGAATCAACAACTATAAAGGCAACATTAATTGTCATCATTGTAAGAAATGTGGACATGTGAAAGTTGATTACTAGTTCAAAGATAAATAAGTAAATTTTGCAGAAGAAGCCTCTGATGAAAGCAGATTATTTATGGCATAGTGTGACACAATTGATGAACAAGGTGAAGTATGGTTTGTAGACAATGGATGCTACAATCATATGACGGGCAAAAAGATGCTCTTCAAGCAACTTGATGAGACTCAGAAAAGAAAAGTTAGATTGGGAGATGATCAAGAAATACAGGTTGAAGGGAAAGGAACAACGGCCATCAAAACCACTCAAGGTAAAACAAAATTTTTACGTGATGTTCAATTTGTTCCTAACTTGGCACACAATTTGTTGAGTGTTGGGTAGCTAATGGCAAGCGGATATTCTGTTATGTTCGATAATGAAGAATGTGTCATCAAAGATAAACAATTAGGCTAAGTGATTGTAAACATTCAAATGACCAAGAACAAAATGTTTCCACTTAAAGTATCCACTGTGGAAAATTTTGCCTTGGTGGTTGGAGAGTAAAATGAGTCCAAGTTGTGGCATCTTCGATATGGACATATCAATGTGAAAGGATTGCAATTGCTAGAGAGAAAAGAAATGGTTCATGGCTTACCAAAGATTTAAACACTAGATACATGTGAAGGACGTATTTATGGAAAGCAAACTAGAAAGTCATTTTCAACCGGAAAGGCGCAAAGAGCTAAAGAAATTCTTGAACTCATTCATGCAGACCTATGTGGTCCAATGAACACCGAGTCATTAGGCAGCAGTCATTATTTTCTTCTTTTCCCTAATGACTTCAATAGAGTGAGTTGGGTGTATTTCTTGAAATCCAAATTAGAAACATTTGAGAATTTCAAGATATTCAAAACAATGGCTGAGAAGAAAAGTAGTACCAATATGAAAACACTTTGAACAGACAAAAGTGGTGAATTTCTTTTAAAGGAATTCAATCAATATTGTCAAAAAACTGGAATTCCATGTGGGCTAATAGCACCATACACTCCGAAGCAGAATGGAGTGGAAGAACGCAAAAATAAAATAGTGGTAGAGATGGAGAAGAGTCCGCTAAAAGGGAAACGACTACCTAATTTGTACTAGGCAGAAGCAGTTGTGACAGCCATCTACTTGTTAAATCTCTCCCCAATAAAGGCAGTCGAAAATTGCACTCCACATAAAGCATGGAAAGGGAGCAAACCAATTGTAATCCATTTAAAAGTTTTTGGTTCCATTGCTTATGACTTTGTAAATCCACAACATCGCCAAAAACTAGATGGAAAATTAGTAAAATACATTTTTGTTGGTTATTATAATGAATCCAAAGCATATAAATTACATGACCTTATAACTGACAAGATAATTATTAGTAGAAATGTAGTGTTTAATGAAAGTGTAGGTTGGAATTGGAGTAACATTAGTGGCAACAATAGAAATAAGTCCCAAATTCCATTAATTGAGGAAATAAGCTCAGCCTCAGTTAATTCAACTACTTCTACTCCAATTGAACTCAACCCAGTGACTACACCAAGTGCAACTTCAAATTTGGCTAGTGAATATTCAGAGAAGATGCCACCAAGAGGATTTAGATCGCTAAGAGAAATTTATGAATTAGATGAATTTGCTCTATTAGCACCAGACCCAATAACGTATGAGTAAGGAGCAAAAAAAGAAGAGTGGAGAAAGGCCATAGAAGAGGAACTCTTATCCATCCAAAAGAACTCAAATTAGGAGCTGGCAAATTTACTGAATGGAAAGAATGCAATAGGGTTAAAGTGTATTTTCAAGACAAAAGTTCACGCAGATAGCAGTGTTTAAAAATGCAAGGCCCGATTGGTTGCAAAAGAATATTCTCAGCAACAAGGGGTTAATTATGATGAGACGTTTTTGCCAACAGCTCGATTTGAAACTGTGAGATTGCTTTTAGCATTGACAGTACAACTTAGATGGAAGGTGTACCAATTTGATGTAAAATCGGCATTTCTCAATGGTGAACTTGAAGAAGAAGTCTACGTTGCACAACTAGAAGGTTTTGTGACTAATGGGAAAGAAGAGAAAGTTTACAAGCTGAGGAAAGCTCTCTATGGCTTAAAGTAGGCCCCACGAGCATGATAGAGCAAGATTGATGCATATTTTCAGTAAAATGGCTTTGCAAGAAGTGAAAATGAGCCTACTCTTTATCAAAAGAAGCAAGGCACCACTGATTTCATCATAGTCTGCTTATATGTAGATGATATAATCTACATGGGTTCAAATTCAACATTTGTAAGAGTTCAAGTGAAGCATGATGAGCAAATTTGAAATGACAGATTTAGGATTGTTTCATTACTTTCTTGGATTAGAAATATTGCAAGATGAATATAGGATGTTCATTCGCTAAAAAAAGTATGCAGTGGATCTATTAAAGAAATACAATATGTCCAATTACAAAATTGTAGCTACTCCGATGAATGTGAATCAGAAGCTGTAGCAGAATGATGGAGCTGTAAATGCAAATCAGAGACAATTTAGAAGTTTGGTTAGTGCATTAATATATTTAACACACACAAGACCGGATATTTCATTTTTTTTTGGAGTTGTGTCAAGGTTCATGAGTAATCCATCCACGCAACATTACGGAGCAGAAAAAAGAATTCTAAGGTACATTGTAGGGATGTTGAATTATAGAATATGGTATGCTCATGTAACCAATTTCAGATTGGTTGGCTTTACTGACAGTGACTGGGGAAACTCATTGGGCGATAGAAAAAGCAAGTTCGGAAATGTGTTTGGATTAGGATCAAGTTCCATCATATGGAATTCTAAGAAACAAACAACATTAGCTTTATCAACGGCTGAGGCAGAGTATGTGGCTGCTACTATAGCAGCGTGTCAATGTGTTTGAATTAGGAGAATGTTGATTGATTTGCAGCAAAAACAAGCAAAAGGAACTGAGCATTATTGTGATAATAAATCAACAATTGTAATGTCAAAGAATCCAGCACTTCATGGAAGAACAATGAATATAAAGCTGAGGTTCCATTTCATTCAAGAGCTGGTCATTAAAGGAGAAATAATTATAAAGTACTATGATACTAAAGTTCAAATGGCAGACATCCTCACTAAAGCTTTACCAAGTCAGAGACATGCTTAGCTTAGGGCTTTGATTGGAGTATATGATTTTGAATTAAGAGGGAGTGTTGGAGATATCATTCGAAATTGGTTGCAGCAAATATCTGAAGAATATGCTACACTATCTACTCAAGATTAGTTAGCAAATCTTGAGATATTTTTCTGTTTTGTTAGCCAATGGCTATTTTCCTATTTTTTCTATGTTTAGTTATTTGTAAGCCCATAAATAGGCAAGCTTTGTTCTGTTATTATTGAAATGAAAACACTTTCTTCACTGTTAATAATTTCTCTTTAATTTGGTACTGTAGATTTTCTCCTCTTAAAATCAACTCTAATAGCCCCCACGTCCAACAATTTTTTACATGCAATATCGAGCAGCGAGTCAAGGAGGAATTGCTATTACCCGTCACCATGTATGACGTCTATAAAGTCCTATTTATCCTTCACCCTTCTAAATCACCTGGCCCAAATAGTTTTATTGTATTATTTTTCCAGCAAACATGGAACATCACAGGGGAGCTCTTAACTTACACTATCTTAGAATATTTCCATTCTTTTAAGCTACTACAAGAAATAAATCATACATTCATCTGCTTGTTTCCCAAGCAAAGGATTCTGCGTACCTTATTTGATTTCTATCTGATTTCCTGTTGTGCTACTATCTATAAAGTTATATCTAAGTTGTTGGCTGAATGTCTTAAAATGACAATCTCTGGTATTGTCAAAATCGTGCAAGGTGTTTTTTTCTGGATCGAAATATTGAAGAAAATATTATATTGATTCAGCAATTACTTCAGGAATAAAATATTAAGAAAAAAATCAATGGTTGCTTCATCAAGATAGAGTTCTTCAAGGCTTACGATACTATCAGCTGGTCATTTATTCAAGTTTGTCTTGAGGCGCTGCAACTCCCACACACATCCATTCACTAGATCATGACTTGTATTCATTCCCCTTTTTTGAGTGTGCTAATCAATGGTATTCCCTTTAAGCTGTTTAAAATTGATCGGAGCATCCGACAAAGTGACCCTTTTTCTCTATACCTTTTTACAGTGGTTATGGACGGATTTTTCAGATTATTAAACCAACTAATCAGGTGCAATGGTGGTTTTAAGTTCCATCATAAATGTCAGGAGCTCAACATTACCCACTTAATCTATGCCGACGACTTAATCCTTTTATGTACAGTAGATCCACACTCTATCCGCCTTATGATGAATGCACTTGATCTCTTCTCTCAATGGTCTGGCTTGAGACATAACCTTAGAAAAAGTAGGTTGTGTTTTTCTTCATACGTGACTATACTAAAGGACCTAATACAACTGACGAGTCTCAATAATATCTCTACATCCTTCTTTATCTTGATGTTCCTATTATGTAACAGCCCAGACTACCCGCTTGCAGATATTAGACCTATTAATGTAGCATGGGGGTCGCGTGATCACTTGAGGTCCTACGGGACGCAAAACACGGACTCACCTGGGC
>JANQAP020000068.1:3762906-3777555 GCA_026874005.2 Erythroxylum coriaceum
TTTGTGAATGACTGAACACGGTCGTTCTGCACAAATCCACACCGTTTGTTTATAAAAATATAAACTTAATCAAACAACCTTAATTGCAACAGACCAAAAACTCAAAATTTTCGAATCTCTCATGTCACTGAATAAGAGCTTACATGTTGAAGCATCCCTGGCACTTCACATCCTGGAACCAAAATTGTAATTTTTTATCAAAAATTCTGAAAGCGATAAACAAAATACAGAAACAATCAAACAACAATGAGAATTAAGAATCTGTACCATGAAAAAGGAGTTGGGAGATTGCACGAGACGCTTGAGCTTGTGTTTCCTCTTCTCCAACTCCGCAGGAGGATTCAGCAAATCTATATCGTTTTGGAGAACCTGCAAAATTAATCATAAACCCATTAACAGATTCTTTCCAACGCTACAAGAAATCGCAAAAGATTGGATCTTCATGGCTTACCATCTTTATGAGTTGCACCGAAAAACTCCGTAAGAGAAGCACAAGTGCAGGGAAGAGTTTCGAACTTTGCTTCGTGAGACCGAAGGGGGCTTGGATTAACGATACATATACATGCGTTTAAGGAGATATATTGGCCGTCGGATTTCAAACCCATTCATCTCAACCGTTTATCTTTTACGTTTCTTGTAGCATCTAGGGTTTTGGAATCGGGTCAACCGAATTACCTAGCCACTCATTTGTGTAACCAATATAGAGGGTCCGGCCCACTAGTTTATGATTCTCTATTTTTCAATTAATCATCTGTCACAATTCTTAAATCAGTATTTAAATAATAATAATAATAGCAGTACTATACTATAGAGTAAAGAGTCTCAAAGTTTTATAATTATAATGGTTAATTATAACATGTTTATAATTATAAGATTTATAATCTCTTTATTACAAAATTTTTCTTATGATATCATAAGTGTTTTTAAAATTGTACGAAAATTAAATTATTAAAATAAAAAATTTAAGATTTAAAAATTTTAATTAATATAATTAAACTAGTCAAATTTTTTAAACATTAAATGCAACAACCAAAAAGTATCATGCTCTTAGCATGTTATGCAATTTTTGGACGCAAAATCTCTCAGACAGACCCAGAATTAGCACTTCTTCGATATATATACACGGAACAGAGCTTCAACATTTCATCGAGCACTGTCGATTCCAAAACTACTAGGAGCTCTTATACATACAACGATGGCGGTCTGGCGTGTGGCGGTGTTGATGGTGGTGGTGTTCATGGGAGTTTGTGGTGGCGGTGTGAAGGCTCAGGACGGGCCGTCTTTCGGAGAGTGTTTCTTGGACTGTGACAAAACATTTGCCACTTGTGTCACAGGTTGCGGGTCTGAGGCAGGATTTAAGCCTGTCAAGTGCCTGTTCGACTGTGAACAAGGTCTTCTCAAGTGCTTTACCAGCTGCGCTCATTTCCCCGCGATGGCCTTGCCACCATCCAATGTCCGTCGTTAATACCACCGTCGGGGACTATACCATTATGTCATCACTTGGTCTATACTTTGTTGTAATGATTCAATATTAAAAAAGTCTCGTGTCGTATTATGTTAAAACTATCGTAAAAACGTTATTAACAAAGCAAGACAAGAGTTCTTATTATTGTTATTGTAATCTTTAAATTTAAAATACACTTTTCACAAAAATTTAAATCAACTCTTAAAATTTTCAAAACTTAAATTAATAATTAATAGTACAATGTTTTAATTACTACTATAAGTCAATCAAAATAAAAAATATAAAAATTGAAATTTGTAATTATCATCATCATGATTAACTTTTTTATAAGAGATTAAATTAGAATTTAATTTTTTTTAATGTTTAATTAATTTTTAATAGTAAATCCCATTTATTAAATATTAAATGTCTTATAATGATAGTTTTGAAATTATCAAATTTAGATAAATAAATCAGGAAAGTTAAAGATTAATTCGTATATTTTGAGATTTATGTACTTTCAACGTGGGTTTTACACGGGCTGACAAACTTTTGCCTAGTTTGTATGTGCTGGCTGATCTAGGACATGCATCATATGTCAGTTCGTTCTACGATCTACCATTTATAACATCATATAATTTACTCTGGTATATATTTTCTTAGTTTTAGTCAATTTGATAATTTTAATATTATTTTACTTTAAATAAATATAAACAAAATAAATAAATAATATTAAAAAAACATAATAATTTCATATATACAAAAATAAAAATAAAAGTCAAATCACGATGTTGTATTAACTTTTTTACTCATATATTCTCACACAATTTAATTAATAAATTCAGATCACCTATTCCCGTTAATCTGTTCATACTTTATTATGTAAGCATTCATCTATCTAATTTTTTTACTTATGAGAATATGGAAGAGGGCATTTGTTGCCTCAATTAACCTTTTTTATGGGAGCAAATTGTAATGGATAGATGATGATGTCAAAAAAGCAGTTTTGACTGAAAAGAAGTGTACAAGTGTACATGGCTTCACGTCAAATGCCATATAATTCGGGTGAGTTCGTTGCCCCTCTCCAAATTCTGCGTAATCAGCGGAATTCATATTAAAAAAAAAAAAACCTATATGCTATGTCACTCACACTCATGTACATAAAATTCTAAATTATCAAGAAATCATACACGCTGGAATACATATGACAATAGAATGAAGATATGCAAATGTCCACCGCCCTAACCATTAATTTAGTGACTTTCCTGATCTTTCTCCAAGGATTGGTTTCTTATCTTTTACTTCTCGTTCTCGAGTTTTCTCTTACTATCTTTCGGTTGATCACATGTACATTTTGTAGGATGTAATCCCAATTCTTGATCGCTTTGAATATAATTCTATCTTCAACTCAAAGGCCTTAACAGATTATGAAAGAAAGAGGGTAATAAGGAAAGTATAGTATTGCTCAAACTCTCCTTCATGCCCCTACCTTGTTTTACTCCTCTTTCCCTGCTAATTTCGCGCTCATTCTAGGCTTCCACAAGAACACACTGCCTTTCTTTCTAGTCTTTCAACGTGAACATACAATCATACATATGTGCTTATAATTTAAAGATCATCTTATCAACCATGGTTTGCATTGTAATTATATTCGCAAGGGATCTGTGCTAGTGTAGAAGAGTAGTACTGTCTAGTCTTTTAAATCCTTCTTGCATCTTCCTTTAAGCTGGTTAATTTCAGTTTTTGTTTCTTTTTTTTTTGGTTGTTTCGATTACCCAACACGTAAAACTTTTTATTATAGTGATGCATCCAATATTGCAGAGTGTAATTATAAATTCATAATTAATTAAAGAAGCAAAATTTTAGTTATGATTTGGGAAGTATTATTCGCATGTTGAAGAGCCCGTTCTACTGATCAACTTTAGGTTACAGATCATCCTACATAGAAAATGAAATCAAGAGGCTTTTGGATAACTCAAGATGCTTCCATGTTAGGCAACATGATCCCAAAGGGAAAAAACATGTAACTCTACAATGTAAACTGTTCAGTTTCTTGAACATAAGAACTCAAGCAGTGGCGTCTAGCTGGTGCACCTGGAATTTTTATGCAGACCTTGTGTCAGCTCCGATGGAGGACTTGTTACCCCACAATCACTAAAAGACTGTGAACACTCCTGGCTTTTCTATAGAAATGGATCGATGAAGCCTGCAGGAACCATATTCGTCGAGTCTTTAGCTATGTAACCGTGGACCATAGTTTTCAATACTCAAACTAATACAACATACATTATATATATGGTCCCTCCAATGAGCTAGTAAGAGCTAGGGACGTAAATATTTGTTATCTTGACTTGTAGCTTTGAGAATTTGTTTATAATCAAATTACATGGTTTCCAAGGGTTTGGATAGCATAACATATAGGGTTCCTTATTTGTCGGCCTCCAATCACAAATTTGGCAATATCATGTAGGGTCCTTGAAGTGACTTGTGATTCGCTGTTATAAGTACTGCCAACCCACATCACTTGCTCCTCTTGTTATGCTTCTGTTTTTACTCTTTTCCAATTTAATGCCTGTGGAGACATGGTACAAGTCATAAATAATGTTGGCTACAATTTTGTTATACAGTTTAAGGTTAGATGGGATTTTTCTCTTTTGGTTTCTATCTGGGGTTATCTTAGAATAAATCACGCAACTAATGGACCTCTAAAACCCTTCCTAGTTAATACTGAGAAGATGACTGATTCCATAAATTGTGAGGTTAAAGTAAGAGGAAACAAAAGACTAGTTAGTTGGCAATTCATTTTCCTCCTACACCACAAAAGTCTATGAATATGGATCTCACCAACATGCCTGTCGGTGGTCGCTTTCCATATCAAGTGGAGACACTCTTTCGTCAGCTTACCATCAACAGGTGTGCCACCTAATACATAACTCAATTTTGTGGAGGCTGTAGGTGTCAGTGCAGTTGTATTTTAGTAGTGTAAGGCATTCCTACTCACAAGGTATCTATTAAAAGTTAAAACTGCCAAGTCCTTGACCTTTTTAGTTTAATATGTAGATGACTAATTGGATATTTGCATGCAAGGTCTTTTTAAGCTACGATGAATGTGGCGATCATAATGACGAACAATAGATGTACAATTACAACAAATTGTGGTAAACAAAAGCTAACTTTCCACAATCTAAAACCATGTTTGCATGTGCTTATTAGTCTATTTCTCTAACTTCCACTAACGTATATTCCACCACCTTAATTGATTCATCATATACATGTGTATGCATATAATACCTCACAAAAGACCACTTTGATGCATTTATGGCTGAATGAGTATTGTATATGTGTATGTATGAGAGTCTTATTTTTAAGTTTATTTACAATGGATTGCTTGAGAAAAAGAAGGAAATTGTTAACAGTTTTGACCAGACAAGGCCACATGTGTAGGACATGACATCCTTTGGCCTCTACTTCCCTCACATTTCCCTTTATCCTTTTCCCTTCTTTCATTTTATTGGTTTTCACTTAGCTGCCCAAAGTACCCTTTAAAGAGATAGATGTCCTAAAATCTCTATATATAACAGTAAATAGGAGCTGCTTCTCCAATTATGAACTTTGTTAACTGTATTTAGGAGGTTTCTTCCTCTATCCTGTGACTACCCCTCTTGCTCTTTATAGCTGTGGCTGTTTCATGTTTGTAGCCCAAATCACCTTGTAATCTTCCCATTCAAACACCTATCATTATATATGAAAGGTCTTATGGCTGCCATAACAAAAAAACTCTTTTATATCTAAAACCACACGCATCTCATCATCTTCCGCAGCTTCCTTTAACATCACCTAAAGATGCTGCCAAGCTTTGATCCAAATGACAATGAAGCTGGCTTGGAGCTTTTGGAAGACTTGACCATTAATGCACGTCAAATTCAAGAACAGGTATTGGAGGAGATACTTAAGAAAAATGCATACACACAATATCTCACGGCCTCCCTTAATGGTCACTCTGATAAGGAGAAATTCAAGAACAGAGTCCCTATTGTAAACTACGAAGATATCAAGCCCTCCATCGAACGAATTGCCGATGGAGAACCTTCCACCATCATTTGTGCGCATCCCATTACTGAACTTCTCACAAGGCACGATTTACATAGTTGCTCCTACGTAGAATCAGTTTAATTTCGTCTGTGGATTATGTGTGTAGATTATTCACAACTTCATTGATTTGATACTGTACACAGCTCCGGGACTTCGGGAGGCCGACCAAAGATGATGCCTTCAACTGCTCAGGACTTGGACAGGAAAACATTCTTCTACAACCTTCTCGTACCTGTGATAAATAAGTAACTCCACTCACTTTGATTAGTTCTTAACTGCTAACTAGTTGTATAGAATGAATGTAACAGTGAAAACTAAGGTGAATAAAACGAATTCGTAAATCTTATTGCAGGTACTTCAATGGCTTGGACCAGGGGAAAGCAATGCAGTTCTTGTTCGTCAAACCTGAACTTAGCACCCCCTCAGGGTTGAAGGCAAGACCTGTCTTAACGAGCTATTTTAAGAGCGGCCATTTCACATATCGGCCTTTTAATCGGTATAATGTCTACACAAGTCCTGATGAGATCATCTTGTGTCCTGACAGCAATCAGAGCATGTACTGTCATTTACTCTGTGGTTTGTTACAGCGTGATGAGGTTTTAAGGGCTGGTGCAATTTTCGCTTCTGCTTTCCTGCGGGCCATCAAATTCCTAGAGGAATACTGGAGGGAATTATGTTCAAATATAAAAGAAGGTAGAATTAGTGATTGGATTACTGACCTTGGTTGCAGAAATGCTGTCTCCTCGATTCTGACTGGTCCAAATGCTGAATTGGCCAATTTAATTGAGCATGAATGTAGCAGCACATCATGGGAAGGGATAATCAAAAAGCTTTGGCCTAAAACAAAGTACATTGACGTTGTTATTACAGGTTCTATGGCACAGTATATCCCGATGCTTGAATTCTACTGTGGTGGGATCCCTCTGGTCTCCGTCATGTATGGCTCTTCTGAATGTTTCATTGGTATCAATTTTACGCCACTTTGCAAACCTTCTGATGTCTCTTACACCATCGTCCCATACATGGCCTACTTCGAGTTTCTACCTGTATCAAAGGACCATAGAGAGTTACAAGATATCCAGGGGACTGACGTTTCTGGTAAGAATTGTGGGGATGAAGAAGATAAGAAGAGAAACATGGAAACTGTTGATCTTGCTGATGTAAAACTTGGGTACTACTATGAACTTGTCGTCACAACTTTTACAGGTAAATATTTGTTCTGCCGAGAATCTGCTAGTTGTTTGAGCCATGTTTATGTATCAGGAACAAGGATTTGGTCTTAATAGTTCGTAGCCTGACATCCATTCGCTGTGAGTGGTTTCTCTCTTCATTTAACATTTTCCATTTTTTTATTTTTAGGCCTTTACAGATACAGGGTTGGGGACATTCTCATGGTGACTGGCTTCTACAACAATGCCCCACAGTTTCGGTTTGTGCAAAGACGAAATGTTGTTCTAAGTATTGATACTGACAAAACAAGTGAAGAAGATCTCTTGAAGGCAGTGACACTAGCAAAGAACCTGCTTGAGCCCCTAGGCTTCATGTTGGTTGAGTACACCAGCTTTGCTGACACTTCCTTAATCCCAGGCCACTATGTCCTATTTTGGGAACTCATTAGGAAGGGTAGGAATGGTGTAACAAAGCTTGATCCAGTTATAATGGAGAAATGTTGCTTCACAATAGAGGAATCTTTGGATTCAGTTTACAGGAGGTGTAGGAAGAAGGACAAATCTATTGGACCACTGGAGATGAGGGTTGTTGAACATGGAACTTTTGATGCTCTCATGGACTTGTGTGTCTCTCATGGATCTTCTGTCAACCAATACAAGACACCGAGGTGCATTCAATCTGAGAAAGCCTTAAAGCTCTTGGATTCCAGGGTGGTGGAAAGATTTTTCAGTCAGAAAACACCATTTTGGGAGGCCATTTGAAAATTATGGATAGCTAATTAATAAAATTACAGCTATCATCTTTAACCTATTGGCGCGCAGCTTGCAAGGATAATTTTCCATAGTATTTTGTTTTACAGTTCAATGCTTTTTTTTCCAATATTTTCGTGTGTGTAATGTGCGTCTTTATATGAAAACAAGTCTATAATTTTAGACTACTATCTTCTTCCTTTTGAGACATTTCTGAGTGCCAATATGAAGGAATTAGTCAATCACAACTATATAAGACAAAAGTTGATTAATACTTTTCATAATTATGACAGACTAGTAAGCCATGGGTCAAACCCATCAACATGTAGGAATCTGATCAGTTATGACGATATTGATCTACCGAGTGATCAAGTTCAGAAGATGATCGACTGAGATCAATTCTGAGAGTATCATTCAGGGCATTGTCATTTTCAATTATATCCAACAGGCACCGTGGAACTGATTCTTACTGCAATACTTTACGCATGATTAACAGTATCTGGATAGGCTCTCATAAGAATTCTTTCAATAATGTCTAATTAAAGAGATGAACATTTAATGGAAGAAGATATAGAGAAATAAGAATTCTTTTCATGAGTTTTTCATCAGTTGAGAAGAACTGATGACTAGAGCAAAGATTGAGAAGTGCTAGCTGTAAACCCTAATTCAAGCAAAGAATTATAGGGGTGTAGATGCATTTGCAGTAGGATGTGTGTTTGATAAATTCTGGAGAATGAGAATACGTAGTAACCTGTAAATTATGTACGTAGGATGAGTCATAAAACAGGGTCGACTCTTGGGGTGATAGATGAGAGTTGAAGTCCTAACTACATTCAAAGCTCGAACCAGCCGCCCATATTCTTCATACCTGTGTTTTTATTATTACTTAATTTTTTATCAAAAGCATTAGGTAGAGAGGCAAGAGGCCAAGATGTAGCCACGGATACTAATAGTGGAAGTTAGGAGGAGATCCATTAACCTAAAAACATAAACAATAACAAGCTCAGGGGGACAATGAGAGCAACCCAAGGAGACATAGAACTGTTGAAACAAAGTCAGAAAGAAGTGCGTGTATTAGCGCCTTTGTCTCTTGCATTTATGTACAACATGTGGTCTTAGCCACCGCCAGCTCTTAGGTTACACCATTCCACCGCGACTCTGGCTCCACTCTTTTTCTTTCTTCTTTTTATTAACTCATGCAATAAACTCTTTGTTTTCTTACTCACAGCAGAATTTCCATATACTAATATTTAATCAGACATGTACAGTTCAAATACAGATGATAAGTGTTTATATTACTTTTAATTGTTTATTATGTTCTTATTACATATCTACTATAACTCATAAATGTGATAAATGTTGTATAAACTAGGCCAACTCAATCAAATGGCAACAGCTGCCAGCAAACATTCAAGTGTAGGCAACCGTTGGAAAAGCGAGCAATTTTAATTAGTGAGTGATTTAGTTATATAAATGTTAGGAACTTTGTAGATTTTGTGTAGTAGGCATGCATATCCTTCCCTGTCCTCAAAATACTCTACCTTTCTTTCTGCTTTGTGACTACCAAACGTGACCATTAGAATATAAGCCTAGCCCACCTCTCAATTGGCTGATGCAAATAGGACAAAGGCTTTGGGAAACGTGTCGCCTATTAAGACAACATGGGATTCATTTGTCCTAAAAGTAACCATTCCTCACGAGGTTTCAACTACATTCACAGTTACAGGTCTCTCCTCTTTATCCTCAGCTTACATCTGCAAACTCATCCTTTCATCAAACAAGGAAGAAGAAGAAACTGAAGAAATGGCCAACCCTTTCGTTTTCCAGTGTTTTTCATCCTCTAAAGCATGCAAGCTAGAAAGACAGTCGCCCCTTTTCTGCATGGTGTGTGTGATTAGACAGTTTTCAGAAGCAATGCTGCTGCGTGCGCGCTCACAGGCACACGCTTTGATAGGATGATAAGTTGGAGTGTTTCAATCAATGTCTAAAGCAGGAATGGACTGAGGCCAAGCATAGTGAATGTGGTTGGCATTTGGCATCTAGTTAACGGATATAAAGAGCGGGCACACGTGTGTTGGACTGATGTTGGGGACGTTTTGAAGTAAAATCCTTGCACTGTACGTAGCTGTCTTTTGAGCGCTCAAAGTGCCGGGAGGTTGCGAGCAAATGCAGCCCCACCGTTAGGCTAAAACAAAGTGATGATGAGGCAATCCTTGCACCGCATGCACTCAAGGGATAAGGGTCATTTCCTAGTGTCCATGGACGTGAAAGCGAGAGGACTTTGAGAGGTGGGTCATTGCTGCTTTTCTTTTTCACATTAGGAGGAGTGCCAACCCATCGCTCAATACCCTTTGACTGCGTCTGCATGCATTTGCCAATTACGGACGATCAGACGTGGGGATATCTGATAATGCATAATGCATGACAGAGGCTTTGTTTCCCGCATGGCGAGACTAAAAAGAGCTAGTAGTCAGGTTCTGAGGCATTGACGTAATGGCGAGAGAGACAAATGAGAAGGTATCCTCAGAGAAGGATACTGTTGTTCTAGGCCCTCCACCTGCTGCTTTTGTAAATAGTCTCATGCATCTCTGTCAATGAATAGACTTTTTATGAACTCCATCTACCATTGCTATGAAACACTTCCAGAGATTAATGTTCGTACTTGAAGAAGTAAATGTCCATTCGTTACTTAAATATGAGGATTGAATACAAAAGACCATTATGACTAATTGTCAAAACCAAGACTTGATAACGTATCTCCATTTTCACGTGAATTAAGTGCAGTTAAAATAGAAGGAGCCTAATCAAACATAATTGATGTAAGTGGTTCAGCACTCTCATCACTTAATTAGAGGTCTCGAGTTCGAGTCCTAAGAATAAAGAGAATTATTTGGCCATCACTTTATCCCTTATGAGCTGATCCCGTGCGAGCGAGGATTAGTCTAAATGTGGATGGCTTAAAAGTGTCTTCTCATAATTGGAACCCTCCTAAGACGCCTCGTGAACTAACAAATAAATAAATAAAAGGAGCCTTGCTTGATTTGATTCAATAGAGTGTTTATGGTTAATTGATTATAATAATCCCTTTGTGTTTCACATAGTGGGCTTCTATTTTTTGTCATGACGATGAGCCCTGATCTTGAGAGACAGAATTTTTTGTCTAATTTTTATGATGTCTTATTCTGTCTCTTGAATCTCAGCCATTTATTTATGTGGATCCCGTATTTATTTATACGGGACCCATGCGGAACTTACATAAATAAATGGCTGAGATTCATGAGACAGAATAAGACATCATAAAATTGGACAGAGGATCCAGACTCTGATCTGGAAACGGTCACTATTGGTGGATAACAAAACCTGCTCATGGATAACAAATAGGTATCACATAAATCCCTAATATTGATTTACATTAAGCAATAGATTTAATTAACCTGACTAATAATATAATTTGACATAAAAACAAATTCATACTTTCAAGTGATTGGGAATAAACTCTAAGATAAAACGAACTATGTCTCAAAATTTTAAAACATTTTAAAAAATAAAATCTTGTGAAATAAAGACGTAAAAATCTACAAAATGACTATATTCTTGTTAAGCTTTTATTTAAAAAAAATTTAAGAGCAAGAACATATTACATAAGAAATAACAAAAAGAGATTAAAAAAAGAATTATGTTGTTATCTAAATTTATGTAGCCCACTTTATAATTGTGGTTACTAACACTAAAGTCATCCAATCTAATTAAAATACATATGGTCAATCAAGCATCTATTAAACTAAATTGATGTACGTAAAGATTTAATATTTCTTGACCAAGTGTTGTTTTGACTACAACTTAACACTTTAGTTTTCAAACTTCAAAAAATAATATTGTATCAAGTTTTTTTTTTCCTATATTAACATTCTCTATTTCTGTAACCTTGTCCATTATTCTTTTTCAACATTCTACCATCTAATATACACTTTCAAGTATTTTGGAAATTAACACCATCACTTAAGGTAAAGTAGTTATAACATTATGGTTACTTTTTAAGTGTCTTTTAAACTGAGACATAAGGAAGAAGGATAAATTTAAGCACTTTTGGACCATCTAAACTTCTAAGCCACTAGACTAGTCTTATCAATTAGATAAAAAAGGAATTAAAATAATAAAAGATAGTTTGTATGATACTCTTCTTTATACACTTTGTTGTTTAGAGGAATACAACCTTTTATATATATAAAAAAATAAATTCCATATTTGTTCTCCTCATGTCAATCATTTGCTTCATCCTATTTTGACCCCTTTTGACATAAAAATGGATCAAGTGTAACTCAATCTCCTTTTTCATTACCACTTGATCTACTATCAGTTATTTATACTTCTCATCAAAATAAGAAACGCCTAATGAAAAAGAGATGATTGAATAGATGAGTGGATGCTTATGCTACATCACCACTCTACTTATGATAATATCTAACTTAGAAGAGTCACTAGCCATACATCTAAGATAAGTTTTCACACTCTTATTGACTATTTGTGCTTGCCCATCAAACTGAGAATGATAGGTAGTTGATGAATGCAAGGCCATTTCTTGAATTTTAAAAAACTCATACCAAACAATACTAGTGAAAATTAGATTTTCATCACTAACAATAGTATGTGATATATCATACAATTTATAGACATGTTCTATAAACTTTTAAACCACTATTATGGCTGAATAAAGACAAGTAAGTGATATGAAATGAGCATATTATCGATGACTTGCTCTTAGATTTTAGAAGCTATACAATAAATCCATATTAATTTCATTCAAATTTATTGAGGAATGATGAATGTTTGTAATAACTTAGTAAAAACAACTATCTAATGGTTTTTTTTTAACAAACTTCACACTTCCTCAACAATTTTCTCACATCTTTTTTACATGTTTTTATTGTAAAAACAAGTTTCCCCTTTTATAAGTTGGCAAGAACTTATAATGTCGTTGTATTGGACTTTCATAAAACTTAAATATTATCTTAGCCCTCAAAGTTGGATCATACCCCACCATCAATCTTCTTTTTTATGTCAATAGTTCATTAAACCAATTATAAATAGTACCATACGACTCTGCATTCTTTATTTTCTTTAATACATACTAAACTTTAGGATCTTTCTGACTCTTAATGACTTCTTACATCAAATTAATACTTATAATTGAAACTACCATAGCATACAAGTCACCATTCTTTAGTCTGGATATAGCATTTGTAACCATATTGTCGTTCCCTTTTTATATATGAATTTAAAATTAAAACCCAACAATTTAAGCATTTAATTTTATTGGAAATGGAGTGTTGCTTTCTGCTCTAGCGGGTGCTTCAAGCTCCTATGATATTTTTGAACAATTAAGTGTCTTCCAATCAGGTAATGGGAATAATGTTTGATTGTCCTCACAAGTGCCAACAATTTTTCTCATATGTGGATAAATATAAGTGCATAAAAGATAATGATTTATTTGTATAGGATGTATGGTTACCTTCATACATTAACACTTTCCTATCCCATAAGCATTAGTTTCCATAATATATTCGTTGGAGAAATTAGGAAGAGTAATAATTAGTGTTACCATTAAAACTTATTAAGAATTTTCAAAGACATTCAGTTTTTGTTTCTAACTAAAACGCATCCTTTCTTAACAAAGATATCAAGGGTCAAAAGTCCTAAATAAATCTTCTATAGTAGCCAACTAAATCGATAAATTACCTTAATGGCTTTAAGTTTGATAATTGTGGCTCCTTTTTTATTGTTTCAATCTTTCTTGAATCAATAGACACACATGACAAATCCTAATTACTCCATTCTATAAGTTCCAAATGTGCATTTTATAGACTTAACAAAAAATGAATGCTTTCTCAATACTTTTGATACTCTTTAGGACGCTCCATATGCTATTTAAAAGACTTGTTATACACCAAAATGTCATATAAAATACTAGCATACACTTCCTTCAATACTATTGAAAATATATTCATCAAGCTTTAGGAAGTCGTTGAACAATTACCTAAACTAAAAGAAACTAAGAACTCATAATACCTTTTATAAGTTTTAAATGTAATTTTTATAAGACCTTCCATCATCATTCTAATTTGATAGTAATTAAGCCTTAAGTCTAACTTAGAAAATCATTATACTTTACTCAATCCATCCAACAACTTTTTAATCAAAGGAATGAGAAGGTTATCCTTAATTGTTTTTGGTTTAAGGCATTATAAATCTATACATAATGTCCAAGTATCTTTCTTTTTCACTAACATCATAGGGGAACAAAAAAGACCGACATTATGTTTAGTTGTACCTTGTTTAAGCATATCTGAACTATTTAATCCATATCATCTTTTTATAAAATATGGTATCCATAAGGCCTCAAACTAATAACATAGATACCTTCATTAAGAAATGTTATAATATTGTAATTTGATTAAGAGTAAGCTTGTAAGTTATGTAAACACAGCATGGAATTCCTCAAACAAATTTGCTAACTCCTTTTGTTCTTGATTGATGGTCTCTAAAACAACGTAAATCATGATCTAAGAACAATGAGGTGACACCATCCAATTCATCAGTTAATTTTCTTACAACATATAAAATTGATAAGTATATTTCGGACCTTACAACATATATACTATCAGACCTCCCCAGACTTCACTTTATTGCTAGATTTCAGACTGAGTGCGATGATGATGATGATAATATAAAATTGATAAGTATATTTCACACCTTACAATAACTTTACAAATTTTCCTTTAGAGTGGGAAGTCATTCCTTTCCTCTTTCCACTTTATTGTTCAATTCATTCTCTTTATCACTCAAAACTCACTGTGCTCCTCTTATAAATTTAGATAACATCATTTGATAAAGACAACCATTGGATACCTAACATCATATCTGGTTCATCTACTGTAATCACCAAAGCATTAATCATAAACTTGTACAAAATCTTTACAAATGGTGACAATTATAAGCTTTACACGTATGGTGATAATTCAATTGCATGAAACTACCTGCTATAGTAACTAATGGATTAATTCCCTTCACATTTCACCTTTTAACACCACACCATCATCTACCTTCGTCAATTGCAACATACTAGCAGAGTATTGCTGCGCGATGCGCAGTAATAATGCCCAGTTAATTTAGTGAGTTATAATGTAAGGAAAGAAT
>JANQAP020000068.1:3777655-3790281 GCA_026874005.2 Erythroxylum coriaceum
ATGGGCTTTCGGATACCTTAATTGAACCAAGCAAGAACAGCAAGTGGAAGCCGCCGTCGAGTCAAGTTCAGTTCACATCCTTTTATTACGTCGCAATCGGCGGTGAATTGGAGACGTTCAGTCCCCTCCCCGAGCATCACAGTATCAGTGTGGTTGAAAGTTGTCAGAACTTTCAATTTTCTAATGTAATAGTTGCGATTTATCCAACACAAAATCCCCAAAGAAGCCGACAAAACGTAATCCAACACTTTCGTTCTTGTCTAAACCAATCTGTTCTCATTTCTTGTTTGCTTACATCCCATTTCAGTAGTGACTGATCCCGGCGATTAAAATGATACCGCCGGAGCTCCAAACCCGATCCTTCCGCCCCTACATGGAATCCTCCGTCAGCGCTCCTTCCTTCTCCTCCTTCAACAGTTACTCACCCCATCGAAGCCCTAACTCTAATCCTAATACCAACTACCGTTCACCTTCATCCTCCTCCTCCTCCAGATCCCGCTTATCTCCTTCCTCCTTCACACACAATGCTCGCATCGCCATAGCTCTGGTCCCCGCCGCCTCCTTCCTCCTAGACCTTGGCGGCGCTCCCGTGATCGCAACCCTAACCCTAGGTCTGATGATAGCCTACATCCTGGATTCACTTAACTTCAAGTCCGGCGCGTTCTTCGGCGTCTGGTTCTCCCTAGTCGCCGCACAGATCGCGTTCTTCTTCTCTTCGTCTCTCGTCTTCGCTTTCAACTCAGCAGTTCTCGGTGTCTTGGCGTCTTTGCTTTGCGCTCAGTCGAATTTTCTTATTGGCGTTTGGGCGTCTCTTCAGTTCAAGTGGATCCAGCTCGAGAATCCTTCAATCGTCGTCGCGCTCGAGCGGCTTTTGTTTGGTTGTCTTCCGTTCATTGCTTCGACTCTCTTCACCTGGGCTACAATCTCAGCCGTTGGTATGCACAACGCCGCTTACTATTACATGACTTTTAATTGCGTTTTCTATTGGCTCTTTGGAATTCCTCGTGCGTCTTCATTCAAAGCTAAACAGGAAGTTAAGTATCATGGTGGTGAAGCTCCTGATGATAACTTCATTTTAAGCCCTCTTGAAAGTTGCTTTCATGCTCTGAATTTGCTCTTCTTTCCTTTGGTTTTCCATGTTGCGTCTCACCACTCGGTTGTCTTGTCCTCTGCTGCTTCTGTTTGCGATTTGTTTCTGCTCTTTTTTATCCCTTTCTTGTTCTTACTCTATGCGTCCACAAGGGGTGCGCTTTGGTGGGTTACTAAGAATGCCCACCAGTTGCATATGATTCGTGTGGTGAATGGTGCGGTGGCTTTGGTTGTTGTGGTGATAGCTCTGGAGGTTAGAGTTGTGTTCCATTCGTTTGGGCGATACATTCAGGTTCCCCCGCCGTTGAATTACTTCTTGGTCACGATGGTTATGCTTGGAGGGGCTGCTGGAGTTGGGTCTTATGCGCTTGGTATGATTTCGGATGCTTCCAGCTCTTTGGCTTTCACTACGTTGGCTGTAGCTGTTAGTGCTGCTGGAGCTATTGTTGTGGGCTTTCCCATCCTGGTATATACTTCACTCTCTCAGAATTCAAATTTCTCGTTTAACTGCAATAATATACAAGATGCATATGCGTTGGATTTCAAACGTTCCTTAAAGAATAGACGTCTTATGGATGAAGCCAGGCAAATAGATATAGTTCAGTTAACCTTGTGCAAACTAATCAATGTCATTGTCATGCTTGCTGAGTAAGTGGGAAGGTTTCTATACTGACTTGATTAAGCAGGGCATAATCTATATTTATTATGATACACAAGACCTAATCTGCATACATTTCATAATTGTTATTTCTTGGCAGCCATTTCCATAAATTGATTTCAAATTCGAGATTTCAGTTTTCTGTTAGAAATACCACGTCTTTTGCCATTATTTGCAATTTAATATTTTTCTATATTATCTCTCTTACAAGTCCTGTTATTATTTGTATCAAATGTTAAACTTGTTTATTCTTTCTTTTGCAGTTCATTCCACTCCCTTCAATTGCTGGCTTCTACTTAGCTCGCTTTTTCACAAAGAAAAGCCTTCCATCGTACTTTGCCTTTGTTGTACTTGGGAGCTTAATGGTTACTTGGTTTGTGCTGCATAATTTCTGGGACCTGAATATTTGGTTGGCAGGCATGTCGCTGAAGTCCTTCTGTAAACTCATCGTGGCAAATGTCATACTAGCTATGGCTGTTCCTGGTTTAGCTCTTCTACCATCAAAACTTCACTTTTTGGCTGAAGTAGGTTTGATAGGCCATACTCTACTCTTGTGCCATGTTGAAAATCGGTTTTTTAACTACTCGGGTATATACTACTATGGGTTTGAGGATGACGTGATGTATCCAAGTTATATGGTTATTATGACAACTTTAGTGGGTTTGGCTTTGGTGAGGAGACTATCAGTAGATCACCGAATTGGAGCAAAAGCAGTTTGGATCTTAACTTGTTTGTACTCTTCAAAGTTGGCCATGCTGTTTATTTCATCTAAATCTGTTGTATGGGTTTCAGCTCTACTTCTACTGGCCATTTCTCCCCCCCTGCTTCTCTACAAGTATGTAGTTCTACAATTCTGATTCACTGTCTTTAAGTTCTTCTCAAGGTTTTCCCTTCATCAAGTAATGCCAATTCATTTTTATCTCATTTCAGGGGTGATAATTCACGAAAAGCCTCCAAAATGAAACCATGGCAAGGTTATATGCATGCCTGTGTGGTTGCTTTGGCTGTATGGTTCTGTCGCGAAACAATTTTCGAAGCTCTACAATGGTGGAATGGGAGGCCCCCAACTGATGGTTTGCTTTTAGGTTTCTGTATTGTTTTGACAGGGTTGGCTTGTGTACCAATTGTTGTTCTTCATTTCTCTCATGTCCTTGTAAGTTCCCTTTTCTCCTGTTGTATTTACTCTTTTTGTCTGTGTGAATATGTAGTTGATAATAAGATCAACTGTTTTCGACCCTAAATATTCCACGAACTGTGTATATGATTCTCTCTTTGTGATTTTAGCTTCAGAACAATTGGCATTAGTTGAGCAAAATATAAACCATGGTTCTTTATAGTGATAACTAAGTATAGCATATCTTGCTCTCTCTCTTACCTCTCTGAACTGTGAGAAAGTGAGTTATGTGAATAATATTGGAAAGTTAAGCAAGCCGGATTATCACCTGTAAGGAATGGAAGTATATTGTATAGCAATAGGTGATCCATGATATTCATCTCAGCTAGGCTTCTCTGTGCTATCATCACAGAATTTCACCTAACTACGCCATGTCTTCTTTAAGCTGCAATAGCTTGGTCAGAATATTCTTACTTTTTTGAGGAGACTGTTTCAAATGTTTGGATTTCAGTCACCACAATCTTTTTTTGCCTCTTCTCATCATCCTGAACTTTTACCGATTTGATATCTCTCCTTGCTACTTGTTGTTCAGGCTGCTAAGAGATGGCTACTTCTGGTGGTGGCAACAGGGTTATTGTTCATTCTAATGCAGCCACCAATCCCGGTAACATGGACTTACAAATCTGACATAATCAAGGCAGCTCGTCAATCTTCTGATGACATCTCCATTTATGGCTTCATGGCATCAAAGCCTACCTGGCCTTCTTGGCTGCTTATTGTGGCAATTATACTTACTCTGGCGGTTACTACTTCTATAATACCAATTAAGTACATTGTAAAGCTAAGAGCATTCTATTCCATTGCCATGGGGGTTGCTCTTGGAGTTTACATATCTGCCGAGTACTTCATTCAAGCTGCTGTCCTGCATGCCCTCATTGTAGTAACTATGGTCTGCACCTCTGTCTTTGTTGTCTTCACTCATTATCCATCTGCTTCAAGCACTAAGCTACTACCATGGGTATTTGCTTTGCTTGTGGCACTTTTCCCTGTGACATATTTATTGGAAGGTCAGGTGAGATTCAAAAGCATTTTTGGAGATGAAACTAGGGACATGGGAGAAGAAGATAGAAAACTTACAACTCTCTTGGCTGTTGAGGGGGCAAGGACATCTCTTCTTGGTTTATATGCAGCAATCTTCATGCTTATAGCACTTGAAATCAAGTTTGAGCTTGCCTCACTGGTGAGGGAAAAAGCTTTTGAAAGGGGTGGAATGAGACATAGCCAATCTAGTCACAGTAGTTCTGGTACATTTGCTCCTCGAATGAGATTTATGCAACAGCGTCGGGCCTCTACTGTACAGACATTCACAATCAAGAGAATGGCTGCTGAGGGAGCCTGGATGCCTGCGGTTGGTAATGTTGCTACGGTGTTGTGTTTTGCCATATGCCTAATCTTGAATGTCAACCTAACAGGGGGTTCGAATCAGGCTATATTTTTCCTGGCTCCTATTTTGCTACTCCTCAACCAGGATTCTGATTTTGTTGCCGGTTTTGGGGATAAGCAAAGGTATTTCCCTGTTACAGTAGCTATATCAGCCTATTTGGTCTTGACTGCGCTCTACAGCATATGGGAAGATGTGTGGCATGGGAATGTTGGGTGGGGCCTTGAAGTTGGTGGCCCTGATTGGTTCTTCGCAGTCAAGAATTTGGCCCTGCTCATTCTTACATTCCCTAGTCATATCCTTTTTAACCGTTTTGTGTGGAGTTACATAAAGGTGACAGACTCAACGCCACTGATAACGCTGCCCCTTAATCTGCCTTCGATCATAATATCGGATGTGATAAAAATTAGGATATTAGGGATCTTAGGTATTATTTATGCTATTACCCAGTCTATAATATCTAGGCAGCAATACATCTCAGGACTGAAGTATATTTAGGCAAATACAAAATGTACATTATATACTGGAAAATTTTCAAGTGAGGTGCTGAATTTCAGGTTGGAACTTCTAATTACCTTTGTCATTTTGACTAGCTGTATGCTACTGATATATATGTGCTTTTTTGAGCTGTTATTGCAAGCTTTTGCTTTAAAACTTTTGGTTTTACGGGTATTTTTAGGAAATATGGTTCTATTTTACCATCTCTTTGCATTATTCATTACGTGTGTGTGCATTCATCATACTGAAGCTGAGAATGGAACTCAACACAAAATTGTAATGTATGTGTGAAGAACTTTATAATGTTTGAATGGACCGTATTAGGATTAATGCATGGGAGGCTTCATATGAATATGAGTTCATGTCGCCGCTCTCGTGATGGCTTCAAGGGAGCATGGGATTGGGGTGTTATGGTATGGTTCCACTTCATAATATTTATGCTTTTGAAGACATAAATATTGCAAGTTGTTTGTTCTAGGCGAATGACAATTTTCTCGTCTTATATCAAGTAAAAAGCATTGCCCTTTTCATATTAAATGTTATTATTTAATAAATAAAAAACATTGCCCTTTAAGTGGTTGTGAAAGGTGGTAGTACAAAGGTGCTGGACACTTTGTCCTCTTGACTTCCATCCTTATCAACATATGTTCACTTTTTGGTTAGCCATGGGCAGTAGCTAATTTTTTTAAAATTAAAAATATAAAAAATTATTATTTTAATATATATAAGTCCGGATTGTCCAGGTTCAGTCTTACCTGAGATTCAATTTTTTTAAATAAAACGATGTTTTAGTTATAATAATCAAGTTTTGAGCTAGTTTGGGTCAGTGTTTAGTCTATGAACCAATCTATTGAAAACAACTAAATTTAAGTTCATAGGTTAAAAATTGTCATTCCTATTTTTGGTGTAAAAAAATAAAAAAGAACTTGGAGGAAGAATGTCCTTTAGGCATGTTTGGTTTGGTGATTATTAATAGAAAAGAATGTTACGTAATATTATCTCATCATTTGAGAAGAAAGTTTATAATGAAATAGAATGGAAGGAGATGGTTTCACGTTATATCTCATTTCATTCCAAATAGTAAAAATTAAGTTATTTTTAATTTGGGAGGTTTATGATGAAATATAAAATGATAAACAATATTTTACTATATTACATTATGAGCTCTTCTTTTAAACAATATTTTACTACATTACATTATGAACCCTTCTATCCCTCTCAAGCAATAATTTTCTAATATCATACCTATTTACATTCCATTTCATTCCACTCAATTATAAATCTTAAGTCTAATTAAACATTATTTTACGGATGTTTCAACTAATTCGTGGAATTTCTTTAAAATCTTCAAATATTGGAGATATTCTATTCTGAATATCCTAATGCTAGAAGGTGTGAGTCGTTAGCTTGAAAGAGAGGCTTCCTTCAGAGCTTAAAATTCTCATAAACAGATTTATCCATGTTAATCTGAGAGGAGGTAAAATTTGCCAATTTTGACCAAAAATCGTATTTTTTCGTTGAAAGCCATATGATTTTGGTGGTCATCATCAACAAAGTTAAAGGACAAATTGGCCATTTCATAAGTCCATCCAATTTGTGCGTGGTGTGGTACCTGACTCGAGGACCGAAGGATAAGAGAATCCACGCGTCGTGCTCTTCGGAAGGCGTTTAGATAGGAAAAATGGGCGTGGCATCCTCGTCGTCACTCGGTATTTTACCTTCACTTCTACTATTCCTTCTCATCTTCTGGTTTTCGCCAGGATCATCCAAGGAGCAAGACCCGAGTCCTGCACCATGGCCCCACCAATTCCATGCCATCCTCTTCATGAACTACTCTGGTATCCTTCAAAAGATCGACCTTTGGTACGATTGGCCTGGGGGCAGAAACTTCAACATCATCCAACATCAGCTTGGCGACGTTCTGTATGATCTGGAGTGGAACAATGGTACTTCCTTCATTTACAACTTAGACTCCCACAATCACCAATGCTCCTCCCTCCAGTTAGAGGTTGGAATTCTTCGTCCCAATTGGCTTGATGGAGCTGAGTATCTGGGTCAGCGCCACGTGGATGGCTTCCTCTGCAATGTCTGGCAGAAGGTTGATTTCATTTGGTACTATGAGGATGTTGTTACTAAGAAGCCCGTTCACTGGGTCTTCTACACCGGTAAGCGTTTATCACCACAAACTACTAACGTTGATTACGTGGTGGGGGGGTGAGTTTTATGTTTCTTCTTGTTTCTTGATATTTGCAGGGAGGGAGGCTCATGTAATGACATTTGAAGTTGGAGCAGTGCTGGAGGATGAGAAGTGGCAAGCCCCTGCTTATTGCTTTAACAAGAAAGTTGATGATGAAAATCATAATCCTGATGCTAGTCAGCTGGTTGATGGAGTTCTGAGAGGTTCCAATGTGCTCCCAAATGCATTGTAATTCAAGAATAAAGGAACCCCTTCACTTCAGCCTTTGGAGTCTTTGTACTTGCTTTTAGGTTATGTTTGCTGATTTTTAGAATAAAATATCTTTTTTGTTCTGCGACCAAACACTACTAATATTTAGAACCCTGAAGTGTCTAAAATTAAGTTCACTTTGCTTCTGTTATATGGGACGTGCTCTTGCTACAGTTAAACGATCCTCTTCGGATTATTCGTCCAATCCAAGGAAACTGTAATGTCACAAAGCTCGTTTATCTTTTGCGCAGTTTCATTGTGTTCACAGAAAGATCTATCGCTAGATTGATATTCAACTGCTAGATAGATAATATATAGCCCTCTTGATAATTCAGCAATAGCATTTAAATGTGAATATAAGGTAGTCTAAAAGGTCAAATCGCTTGTTGAATAGAAGTTATAGACCCCTTCAAAGGTTTCAGCTTCTGTTACGGACCCGACGCTTATCCCACTAGTAAGTTCCGATCTTGCTACACTACTGAGTATGTTCGAATAATCAAAACCAGGGAGGAAATTTATAAATACAGCATACGAATCTAAGTTTACTCAATATGCCAAGAAGTATTAAAACAAAAACTATGTCATAATCTAACTTGAATATATCCTGAGCTTGTGATACCATCAGATTTCCTCGGGACAATGGGATATAAGGACTGGCAATCGATCTTCCTACTTGCCGACCAGGTTGGAGTGCTTGTATTTTAGTTGATACAACCTTTTCCCTCGTCTCAATTCTTCTGCTTTGCCCTGTATTTGTACCTATTCGCGGCATATAGAAATACCATGAAGTTTATGACGCTTAGTCCTGCAAGCAGCCAGTAAAAATAATCGAATCTACCCTTATTTACATTCATCGCCAACCATGATTCTTTTCCTTTAGCTTCATTCCCTGTAAGTGATTTAACAATGTTGTTAAAAGGGGTTGTTAGAAAGCTGCCTATGCCACCCGCAAGCGCAGCATATGCGGATCCAACGCTTCTCATAGCATCTGGAGATTCCTCGTACAGAAATTCCAATAGCGCAACAGTGGCAAAGACTTCAGCTATTCCAATCAGGCAGTACTGAATTACCAACCAGTATGCACTGAACCCGGGCATGGCAGACAGGAAAACTTCTTCAAACCCATGTTCTATTGCATAATTCCTTCTGTGCCTCTCCAAAATCCCAGCCCACCCAACAGATATGATTGAAAACACCAGACCTATCCCTATCCTCTGTAGTTGTGTAGCACCATGAGGATGACCGGTGAAGAGTCGAGCCAATGGAACAAATGTATAGTAATATAGAGATAAGAACAGGAATATGCTGAGTGCAGGAAAGACAGGCATACATGTTACAGGGACCTTGAAACGTCCCAAATATGTGTTCATAGTATATGCTTGCTGCACTGAGAGAGTCAGATACTCCGTTACTATTAGATTCATCACGATGGTCAGTAATGGTATTGGTATAAGTTTGATAAGAATCTTGACTTCCTCTACTTGAGTTACAGTGCAAAGCCTCCAAGGGCTTGGATCAGGACCATCCTCCTTTAATTGAAGAGCTGCCTTATCCAAAAACCTGCAGAGGCAGAATCAGAAACAGATTCAATGGCAGGCAAACAATTGTCCAAGTGCACACTAGAACAGACCCTCATTGGTGTCTGATTCAACGTAAAGTCCGTAGAATATACTTGGTTTTATGTTGTAAGATTGACTGATGTACCTCACAAAAGTAAATTGAGAAGGTATTGGTTGGTCCTGATACAATCAAGGAAGGGAAGCAGTACCTGAAATCGTTGGTATGCGCTATTTTCGCGCTGCCCTTGATAGCAGAGCGATTGCCAGAAATCTCATAAAGGCCTACAAAGTCAGTGCCTGAGAAACTGGCATTTCTTCTTCGAAAGGCAGCAACCAGAACCTGAGCAACTCGTGTTAGGGGACTTCCTCCTGGTAATCTGTGTCTGTATAGAGGAGTGCCGACAAAGAATAGGATGTTGGATATGCCCATACCTACTGCTAGTGCACCAAAAGCAAATCCCCACCCCTTCTGCATCTGAATGTAGACTATCAGCGTGAAGGCTGCTATGCCCCCAATCGATACAAAAAGATAGAAGAAGTTGAAAAAGCTATCCAGGTGAGCCTGATAATTTTTAGTCCTTTCATCAAACTGATCAGCTCCAAAGGAAGAGACACATGGCCTTATACCCGCAGAGCCTAATCCACTGGCGTAAAGAACTGTATTCAGGTAGATCATCTGCCATGGTTTTGCCTTGTCGCAAGTACCCAAAAGCAAGCCAAATTGGGTGCAATTCTGATCCGGCATAAAGACCTTCACTGTGGCAGATATCGTGATACCTATCAAACCCTCCAGGAGGCCAAAATTAAAGAACAATATTGATAATCATCAGTATTATCTTTCAAGAAAATTATCTGAACAGAATGCATATGTACTGAAGTGTACATGGTTACCCTGGCAATTACAGAATACAGCTCTCTTGGCAATACTACAAACAAGTTAGCTACTTTGTTAAAGTAAAAGTTTCTTACCACAAAATAGAGTGTTGTAAAACTTGCTATTGTCCAATATCGACCCAGATAAGCATCAGCAAGAAAACCACCGATGATAGAGGATACTTGCGATATCCCAAGAAAGTTGCTCACTAAACTTGCTGAACCACTGAAGGGCTTATGCATAACGTTGAACATGAAGAGCACCATATTAACTGCAAGACCATAATAACACATCTTCTCTGCCATTTCATTCCCTGTAAGTGACAATCTCAGCCAATTAAGTCCCCTTAAACTATTCTACCTTTACTAGGTTTTATTCAAGCTTAAGGTAGAGTCCCGATCAGTTCATACAAACTCTATTTAAGTGTTCAGTCATACATTGGAACTCAGATTTAGAGAAGCAATCAACAGCTGAAACTGTGCTCTTAACCATAAAAGTAAAAGAAACAAGCTTGGTGGATAAAGCAGACTTTTTATTACCAAAAATGAAAAGAACAGCAATCCAGCCACCGGTCTTTGGGAGACGATGATCGGGAATTGGTTTACCGCGAATATCAACAGGCGTAGTTCCTATATGCCAATTATCAGTCTCCGTCAAGTGGATTCCATCGAGCTTCATACTTGAAGTTGACTCTGACTTTCCAGTAATGCTCATCGCCGGTGCCTCTTCACGATATTCAGGCGGTGGCTTTATTTCACTACTTGCTCCCATCTCTCCACTCCCTGCATAAACCAAACCATACCCAGTATACATCATCAGTACATGGAAACCGCCATTATCAATAACTTCAAAGACTTCAAAGCAAGATCCATCAAAAAGCAGTAAAGCCAAAGGGCAAAAAGAACGGATCTTGACAAACTTTTTGGCTTCTGGGGTGTTTTTCCAAGGTCGTTGCTGAAAAAAATATACCAACTAAACTAGTGATACAAAACAAAAGCTGAATGAAAACCACACGCACAGATACATACAAAGAAATAGGCATTGGGATATTTTTACATACACCTTCAGCGTGAAATTGGTTGGTGAAGGAAGTGACTTCTTTTATAAGTTCTATGGAGACAACACCTGCAGCACTTTGAACACAGGTATGATCACTCTAAATTCCTTTGTCCTGTAAAAGATTAGATATATACAGATTCCTAGAATTAGATATTCAATTGGTTAGTATCTAAAGAACTTGTCTTTTGACTTTGTCTTGGACCCCTAGCAGTCCACATTTAGTGTTAGTGGTCTACATGATATCTGCAACAGTTGTGTGTGTGTAGCAGACTGTAACTAGTCTCGCATCTTATCCATTAATGCTTATGGAAACAGTCGGGCACGAGCCATTAAAGAATCCAACGAACACACGATCCCCAATTTGTAGGAGGCCAAATGGCCTAATAAATAATATCCACTATTCTTACCAGTGATACAAACAAGACTCGGAATTTAGAATTCAGAGATTATGTTCATAAAAACCCAAACAAATTCTTATGAAAATTTTTAATTTATAAATAAATTCATCTATTCAATAAATAAGATCCACATAAATTAGATGGATAGACGCTCGTACAAATGTGAACAGACGATCTGAATTCATATATTCAGTAAAGATATAAGTCAATTAAGAAATATAATCGAGTTTTATTAAACAAATAACATATTTAAAAATAAAATTTTAATTAAATTAAATAAAAAAATTGGATAAGATTAGTAATATTCCTACTTATATTAGACACTTGAACAGAGAATACGTACTAAACATCCAAATTGAAAACGTTTTTTAGACCAAAAGGAGAGAAGTTTGTGAAGAAAAGATATCATTTTTTTCTTAATTCATACAATATATATGTTGCTTTATATAAAGAGTAGACGTAAACCCACTCATTAAAATACAACGTGATAATATAAATCATTATTAAAAAACGTTAAGGTGCAATTTTAAATCATTATAATCTTAATTAGTAAGTAATATAAAAATTTAATTTTACAAGGCAAAATGAGAAATGATAAAATATTTTTCTAAAATTTATATTTAAAGGTAAATTATTTAAAATATTATGATTTCCAAAAGTTTTATAAAATATTTATTTTAATTTTTATTAATAAATAATAATACTTTTAAGATTTTACGTACGTTTATTCCAAAATTTCAAATAAAAAATACATGTGATATTATGTGTTAGTTCGTATGGTTGTCTACATGTCCACCAATTTTTTTAAGTGAATATGTCCATGTCCTGACTAAAAGTGGTTACTTAGGATATCCACCGCAAGTTAAATTAACCCCTTAAGACTACAAGACTACAATGTAGTGACGCTTGTTTTGAGCACTAATCCGAAGAAGTTGAATACCCTTTAAGAAACTCTCCACCACCGATTAAAGCAACCCTAAGAACAGAAGAACAATGCCCCTAAACTCTTATTAAATTACTTTACTAGAGAACTTGTTAAATATAAAAAGCCATTATAAACAATCACTACTCGTATTCTACTAAAGGAAGGAAAATGATGTATGATTTCTGTTTAACACGAATGATTACGTGATAACATTAATATCCAAAACCCGCAAGCAACAACATTTAGAGGAAATCTAACAAACATATGATGAACCACTAAAATGAAAATAAACGGTACCATTGATAGCTGCATTTGAACCATTTGTTGAATTATTGAATTAGTTGATTGATGTAAACCTTACAAGTAATACGATAACATGTTACCAGTTGTTGTAGTTCAATTCATAGGGACAACCCCACCTGTCTTTTGCACACTCACACTATGCAATTACGTATTAGATATACTTAACCTACAACAAAGGATAGATTAAAAGCACGAAAACGATTTACAAATAACTTATATTCAGAACTCCCAAGTTTGTGAAAAAGGGTCCATAGCGTATTGC
>JANQAP020000068.1:3795584-3805716 GCA_026874005.2 Erythroxylum coriaceum
AATAGGTTTCGACGGTGCTGGAGTTTGTTGTCCTCCGACCAACGGTTGAAACGTCATTGACGAGGTGCTCTCCATCTCCAATCCTAGGGGAGAGTTAGCTACTGTGATCTGTTCTGTTGCTTTTTGGTTCTTAAGATGAGTCTTGCATTGGTCCTTAATATGTCCATATCTCCCACATCCAAAGCATATCACTGGAAACCTTTCATACTCGACCCGATACAATTTTCTGTCTACCTTAATCTCAGGGATAGGTGGTTGCGCCAGATCAATAAGTGCAACAATCAGTGTGTATTTTCTCCTTCCTCTCGCCTCCGTTGTGTAATCTATTTTGACAACTTGTCTCAACAGCTCGCCAATAGCCCTTAAAGCACCCTTATGATAGTATCAGAAGGAAAGCCCAGGAACTCTAATCCACCCCATTACCTTAGAGACTTTCGTTGTAGCCGGATCAAACTCACGAGACCAAGGTTCCATCGTAAGATAAGCCCCAAATATCATCCAAGATCCTCCTGTTAACACCTTTGTGTAATCATCCATTGCTGTAAAGGTAGCCAAGTAGAATCCACCTTCCACATCCACAAGTTCAAAGGAATCCTTTAATAGCCACAGGTTCGGAAGCTTCCCCAAGAGGTCTCCATATCGTATATTCTTTACCAGCAGCTTCAAAACAAAAGTTTCCTTCATCCATTTGACAAAAAGCTGGCGTATATGATCAGAGAAAGAAATCATAAGTGTGAGCCTTCTTTTCCAATCGTATAATCATCCGTAGTGATCTTAAACTCCTCCCGAGAGTCTCCTTGGCCATTAGCGAGCAACTTATTCTTGTGCAAGGCATTTATCACATTCCCCCCATCCAATCTGGCAGTATTAGAGTCACTCATTACGATCTCCATCGTCACATCCTACGTCGTACTCTCAACTCCCTCACGTATTTGAACTTTCTTGGTGGATCGTATACTATCCTCCGTAAGCGATGGTGCATTGCTTTTCATTTTCTATTTTTCCTTTCTTGGGTTGACTTTGATATTATAATATCTAGGCAGAAACTATTTATGATGTTATTTTATAAAAAAATAAAAAAGGAATATCTATCATATAAAATCCATCAATCACATATTATTTATCATAGCATAAGGTTAAATTAGGACCCATTCAGCTATATTTTTCTATTGTGATTTGTAGTTTCTATTTCCTTCTTTTTTGTTAAAAATAAAAATTATTTGATTAAATTTATAATAAAAATTGAAAAAAAACATATTTGGTTGAAATTTATGTAAAAAACTAAAAATAAAAACATTTTTACTCTCATCATCATGTTTTGTAATTTTGTAATTATAATTATTAGATATTAATATTAATATTAATATTAATATAATTATTTTAATTGATCAACTTGTATTCTTAAATTTTAATTTAATTTGTTAATACATCAAATTATATTCTTAAATTAATTAATTCTCATTATGATTAGAAATAAAAAGTATGAATATTTAATATAATTAAAGAAATTTACACATCTATTTTATATAATAAAAGTCTATATTGAGTTATTTTAATTAATAAAATATGTTCATCATAATATAATACTTTAAAACATACTAGTATTATCATATACAAAAAGAAACATAAATCAATTATAACTAATATAATCATTCCTTATTTCTCTAACAATTTTATCACATTTTTGATACGTGCTCCAAAATTGTGTTGGAGTAATATTATACTATACTTGAGAATTTGTATCTTCATTTACACTATCCATAATCTACTTTTCATTTTCAATACAACCGTCAAATAATTCATCGCTTTGTCCATTCATTTTATAAACAACGACGATATACTTTTTCTTTTCATATTATAACTTGACATGTTTGAAAGTATAGGAAAATATGCTTTTCGAACGTCAAAATATCTTTCCATAACATTTCTTTAAAACGAATGCCTATAGTTAAACAATTCATGTTTACCTTGAGGTCTTCATCTTCCTCTATAATCTCGTAAATGATATTTCTGACCTTGATATGGTGAAAGAAATCTAAGCATATTAGTATAGTATGACTAACCAAATAGAACTTGCATCACATATTAGGAACATAATATTAAAAAATTCTATTAAGATGTAATCGTAATTACTCTATTTATTTAAATAATTTAATATCTTGTAGAGGTATAAGACATTGGTTTGGTAGATTTGTTACTATTTTTAAAAGAGTTTAAGAGTTATTTGTAGTACCTTCCCATCCAGCCATTACCAATGTAAAACATATGTCAAATGAGCAACATTACATTATATTTTAGGTTGGATCTATTCTTTTACCCGTACATTATATTTGTTTATTAGTTGGAACATGTGTATTGGTATGTTTACTATCTATTGCTCCAACACAAACCTAGAAAATTAAACTATATTATTAAAATAATTAATTAAATATAAGGATATAATAAAAATAATAAGTAAATATATGAATATACTTGAAAATACAAAAAATATTTTAAATTATATTGAATAAGGTGTATTAGTAAAAGATGATAGAGTATTGACTCTATTTGCAAGACGATTAATTGCATATAATACTTTTACAAAAATACTTCAAAATTGTCTAGGTTAATGTTAAAAATGCTTTGCATTGGCTTTAATCGTCTCATTATGCTCTATAGTCATAAAAAAAATATTACAACTTGTTCCTCTAAAATCAAATGACTTGTTGGCTTTAAGTCTCCTAAACTCTTCAACTCATCACATAAGCTTAATAAAATTAGTTTGTTCATTCTTAATTTATTATAAATTCTTGTACACTTTCCATTTAAAAGCTCCAAAATCCAATTATGACATTGTAGAGCAAAAGTTCTACATGGTTGCTTATGTAAATGAAAATATTCACTCTTTCCTAGTTAGAGAAGTAACAACTACTTTCATCAGTTCATCATATAAATCTAATTCAAAATTTGATAAGAAGACTACGCATTTACTAGTATTAAATAATCAATAAAGACATTTAAATATAAATGTTAAAATGATTATGAAACACCGTGACATTTAAGATAAATTTAAGAAGTTTATATCAAATCTTCAGTTAAAAAATTCACATTAAATATGCATTCAAAACATATGCATAAAATGTTCAAACCGTGGAGTAGTTCTTAATATAAAATTGCCTAAGCGAATAAGACTTCAATATGCCATAACATGAAAACATAACTAAATAGATGCAATGTAATCCATCTTCCTTGCATTTTGCATCTTTATAAAAATCTCCTTATAAAGTGGAGAATTATATAAAGCTTAACTGCTTTTCTATATTGCATACCCTCGACACCCAGATAGTGTTAGGAATTTAAATATTCTATCATTATATTAGTCTCTTGATTAACTGATAAACCTTTAAATCCATCCTTTGTAGTGTATGTTATTGGGGCCAGATTTTTTCTCAAGTAAATCATTCATTCTTTTTTATTGTTCACTAATTGTAATCAAAACCTTTTCTAAAATGATAGAGTATGTCATCTTTACCTTCTTCATCTTCTTAGGAGATTTCTTTTTCTTAGAAGGAGAATTTGCAACTTGTTCTCCTTTTTCATCGATGTACAATGTTCACCAACATTAATTCTATATTCCTCTTTTGTACTAATTAATGGAGATGTTGATAACGGATGTGCATGTATATCTCCAAGAATATGACACAAGCCTAAAAACTCCTTGCATCCTTTTTGTTAAATATGTGTGCCATTTTACACACTTACAATGATGAAAATTGTGCATGAGTTAAAAATATGATATACTAATAAGTAAAGATATATTTTTTCCTTAAATAGATTTTCCCAATAGTCATCTATGACATTAACTTAACTGGTGAAGGGGTTGTAATTGATTCCCATTTCTTTGAGTAAGTTCTTGAAATTTGTTAATATAGTTCTTAATGCATTATACTTGTTCTTTAATTGAACATCAAAATACACTTTATTGAATTTTAATTGAAGACCTACCTTAATATTCTTCCAACTAGATTTAGAAAACGTAGTAGTTGTTCGATTTCCGTTATTAACTTCTTCAACCATTAACGAGACTAGATGCATCTCTATAGCATCATCATATTCCATTCTTTTCATTTATTTCTACACAATCTAGCATCATCATATTCCATTCTTTTCATTTATTTCTACACAATCTAGCATCATCATATTCCATTCTTTTCATTTATTTCTACACAATCATTGGAATCATTGATATTGTTTAAAGTCACTGGAAGTAATTACATATAAATGGCAATAAAAAAAAGTGACAAGACAATATTATATTAATTGAGAAATTTCATCACAAGCTTTATTATCTTTATTTCAAAATGGAAATTGCATGTAAGCTTGCTATGATAATATAAATATAACATAAGAGTAAAGGAAAGTTTGTGAAGACTAATCTCATATTGTTCATTAAATTCCCTAAATAATTAAGATTGGTAATTTGACATTCCATTTTTATCTTCAAGTTGAATTATATATATAGCTTATATTGACCAGGTGGTTTTAACATCAACAACATTAACAGATCGTTTAATAACTCATATAATGTAATAGATTTCGCTTATGGGCTACTAGGTTGTTCTTTTACCACCAAAATTACCTTTTAAAACATGTAGCAATATAAGAAAATCATATGTTACTAATTTAATCATGAGAAGTAAATAAATCAATCAGTATCTATCAAAGAGACGTATATATTCTTTGTGGCATTTTATTAAACACTGGGAGTCTAATCTTTCTTATCCCTAATTAACTTGGAAAATAAACCAACAATCGATTGTTGAGAACCCAAATCATTATAACTTTGCACATAATTCATAGGATATTGACTAAGAGAAAGCGAAAAAAAATAAGATAAGAAAACATCACATTCTTACTCTCTTTTGGTATTCTTTTTTGCTAAAACACTAGCTTAGACTAACATAAAAGTTGTAAAGGAAATTGCTTTTTTTATTCTCTAATGTTTGTTCGATTCTCAACAAGCTTGGAAAAAAAGCCTAAGCCTTGCCTATTAGAGTAGTGCCCTAAAGGCAATCGCCTTTAGTGCGTTTTGTACAAAGTCATGTACAGACTTTATTTTCAATAATAAAGAAAAGCATATTTCATTAATTTGGTGTTCATTGTTTATGAATTACTATTGATCTATAAGCAAATTAATGAAGTCCATGATATATGACATAGCACGAAGGAAATTATGATGTGATCATATTACTGAGATTCTTATCATGTGCAATTATGTCAGTATCTAAAAGTATCGCTAGTCATAGGATTAATGAGATTGGACATCATTAATTCGGATAGACTAGCACATGTCAAACTCCTTGATTTGATTAAGCAGTAGATCTCAGAAACTGTAAACATGAGATATTTAGAGTTGAGATGTGGATGCTTAGTAGAGGTAGTAAGTACATTGGATGATCTACTATGAGATCATCACATGGATGTCCTATTCTAATGTCAATGATAATCTCATCATAGTAAGGGTGCAAGTATCCATATAATTGAGGTACTCAAGGATATCTTGGATACTGATTATGTGCTTTGACTCCATTCTTTGTTGCCTTGTAGAGGTCGCTCATAGGGTGGTGATTGGGTACAACTTAAGGTATTCAAAGTTAATTGAGTAGCCAATAGAGGATTCACCACTTCTGTGATAGCAGAAGATGATACCCACGGCCTCTTATCGGGGTTATTACTTGGAAATCTCTGGCTGGAGTACATGTGTTATGAAGAATGTCTTCATTGACATATAAAGTAATGAGTCCCAGGACGAGAACTAATATCACTTAGGCTAGATTTGATGTAATCAGTCTAGTGAGAGTTGAAACTTTGCCCATACTCATAACTAAGTGGGGTATAGCATAAGGAAAGGACGAATTGCACAGCAATTGTCTATGGGAGGGTTCATGAGATAGTTCGTGACGAGCACGAATTCATTCGTCAAATCACTTACTTTCCAGTCAATTGGGGGCCATGATTTGTTGCTAGATGCCGCTCATGACTTGCTTGGATTAAGTGTTAATCCAAGTGGCCAATATAATCGAGAACCTAATGGGTCACACGCATAAGAGTGACTTGGAGGATTCGTAAAATGGTTTTGGATAGAGATCCATTATATGGAGAGCAATAGAACCAAATAGATCCCGAAGAGATCAGGATATGTCTCGATGAGATCGTGACATCGATATTACTGAAATAGGTCTCTGATGTTTTCACACACGAGACCCAGTAGGACTGATCCCATTGTGACTGGACCACCTCAATATATATATATATATAAGATGGTGCAACGTGGATAAAGGAGGCTTCTTTTTCAAGTTAAGCATTTATTGTCTTTAATTGAAAGAAGACAAAATCTATAAAAGACAAAAACAAAAGCAAGATGATATAATCGTGAAAATGAAGAAAGAGTGAGCAATCTTCTTCTTCACGATTTCTCACCCAACTCTCTTATCTTTCTCATCTTTTTGCTCTCTTTTTGCTTCCACGATCTTGCTTTCCATAGAACAAAGAAGAGAGCTAGCACTCTTGTTTTTGTTCTAGCCATTTACAAATCAAAGAGTTTGAATCGATTAGTTTCTCCGATCTCTGAGTGGATACCGTTGGAGACGGTCTATTTTAGTCGTTGTGGTTTGCGACAACCCGATGAGTAGAAGATTGAAGAATGAAGGAGACTACGCACAAGGTACATGGTTATTATATGAATAATTGATTTGTGTAAAAGTCATGAATTCCTACATATATATGTGTTATGAACATGTATGTGAATTGGGAATTTTCAGCTAGTTTTAATGGTATTTCTTTGTATAGGCATATGGATCCTGGAATTCGGAAAAGTCATGGAAATTTTTTTTTGTTTTTCCGCACCGCATGTATATGATGCATGCACTAGGATTTTCCTACAGTGGTATCAGAGCCATTTATGCCCCGTATAAAGGAGAAACCATAACATATGTGATGTTGCCGATTGGTTATGATAGTTGTGCATTCTAATTATGTTGAATTTGAAATCAGTATAGAGATATTGTTTTCAAAATTTTCTTGCCAAGATTTGCTCATGAGATGTTGAATATGTACGTGGAAGGAAAAAATTTATCAATGTGATTTGATATGTTTTTGCTAATTAATTCCCTACTGTTCTGGTTGTTGTGTTTATGCACATTACATGAATAGGAATGTTTGTAAATTCAAGAATAAATTCTAGAAAAATGTTTTTTGGGATTTTCTTTCACCACCCTCTTTCTAAGATATTTATAAATGTCCATGAATATGTAAAAAAAATTTCTAGGTGATTGAATATTTATTTTAGAATTTCTTGTGTGCTATTGGGAATGTCTGTGTTGAGGAACACAAATTTTGGATTGGCTTGGTTGCTGAGATTGGTTGAGTTTTTCTTGGAAATAAATTCTGAAAAAATTCACGAAACATGTTAGGAAAGTGTTATAGCCTCTGTAATTTTCTTAGCATTTATTGAAATTTTTTCAATGATTTTTCAAGCAAAAGACAGAGTTGGACAGTTTTGAGAAAACTGTTGGACCTAGTTTGTTTGAAGTGGTGATTATGTGTTTTTTAGTTTCAATGCCTCGGATCATTGTTTATGTGATCAGAAATATGTTGCTTTGATTTTGTATGCATGCCAAACTGATTTGCTTGAAATTAGGTTTCCAAAATTTTTCGGATGTCAAATATGTCATATTAGCGTCTCATTGGTATATTCGGTTGTCTTGATTGTTTTGGCCGTCACAAGTTATGTGACAAGTGCCGAAGTAGTCTTGATGAAGTGGAGATTACTTAGAGATAAATAGGGTGATAGTTTGATGTTCTCAAATTATTTGGAAATCTAAGAGATTAATATTGTATTAATCTATTTCGAGTATTTCGTGTCTAGTATGACTAGATATGGCAAGCATGATACAATTAAAGTGTTTAATTGGTTCATCAGAGTAGAGGCTATTACACTTGGTATATTGGTATTTTGAATTGGAATTGAAAACATATGGATTGAGAAATTAGCTTATTCCATCATTAGCAAGTAGTCCGGTTCAAGAGTTGAATCGAACATCAAATCTTTAGATGCATAACACATCACAACCTATACAAGAAAACCTTGTGAGATGGTTGCATTAAAGAATGCATGCTAGGGTTGGTTAGGTGGGATGATGGATGGTTAAGGAGATAGATTCAATGTGATTGATGAAACGTCCTAAATCATACCATATAGTGCTTGTGACTATAATCCTACGACTTAGATGAGGCCAGAGTATGAAATCCCTCACACATAATATGAAAACTAACGCCTTCCATTAATATGGGGAGAACCATAATTCTTTTAGAGATAGGGTTGTTAGGTAAACCCAAGCCCGCTCCATATGGATATTTTCGAACCATAGAAATAAGATTTTTAGATTAATGGGTCAGTTTTTACTAGAAGCATTGATTTGTTGAGTAAACTCAAGGTCAACGTAGACAAAGGCACAATTAGGTAGCGTACATCAAAAGGACGTGCATCAAAAGTTGATAACTCAATGTGTGTGCATACATCACGAGTTGATAACACTATATGATAGTTACAACTATGATGTAATTGATATGATCGATATCTACCGATTGAACTAAGGTGGCTTATTAGGTAAACCCAAGGTCATTCTTAGTAATGTCAGATATCAACCCACTAGGACACTTTGTCATTATTTTTTTTCTTGGATTCGTAATGAGGGCTATGGATTTTTTGAAACTAGTGGGAGTTATACGCATGTCATGCAAGTTTTTATGATCATACGTGTATTTATATTCTAACATTCTTTCTCTCTTCACATTTAGGTTGACTAAAGATGTCTCCTAGTGTAAATTTGCGCTCACTTATGGATTCTAATAAATTGATTGGACCCAATTTTCTTGATTGGCTGAGAAATTTGAGAATTGTTCTCAAATCTGGGGAGATAGGCTATGTCCTAGACGTTCCACTTCCTGATCCCTCTGCTGCTGATGCTTCTGATGAGGATCAGAAAGCATATCGTAAGCATCTCAAAGATAGTGACATGGCTACCTACATTATGCTAGCCTTTATGTCACTTGAGCTGCTGAAGTAGCATGAGTCTATAGATGCTAATACCATAATGTTTCATCTTAGAGAGCTTTTTGATGAGCAAGCTCGGTCTGAAAGGTTCGAGACCTCGAGGTTGCTCTTCACGACTAAGATGACTTCAGGGACATCTGCAGTGCAGTATGCACTGAATGCACTACAGATGTATGGTTATATTGAGAGGTTAGCCGCCTTAGGTTTTGTTATGGACTATGAATTAAGTATTGAATTAATTCTGGTTGGATTATCTGATAGTTATTCATAGTTTGTGTTGAACTATCGGATGATCCAAATCTCCACGACAATTCTTGAGTTAATCAATCTACTTAAAACAGCAGAGCAAGCTATTAAGAAGGATAGCAAGCCAGTGCTAGTGGTGGACTCTTCTTCTTCTAGTTTGAGAAAAAAGAACCTAAAGAAGAAAAGGTCCAAGAAACCAAAAGGAAGTACAGCCAAAAAGAAACCCAAAGAGACTGCACCGAAAGGAACTTGCTTCCATTGTGGCAAGAATTGCCACTGGAAGCGAAACTGTAAAGTCTATTTGGAGTCCTTGAAGAAGAAATAGGCATCAGATGCCCCGGCTCTGTCAGGTATGTTTGTCATTAAGGTTAATAATGTTTTTGATTATAACATATGGGTATTAGATACTGGTTATGACTCACACATATGTAATGATATGCAGGGCCTCAGGGATAGTAGGCAGCTCATGAAGGGATAACTAGTCTTGCGCATGGTTAATGGAGCAAGAGTTGCTGTATTAGCTGTAGGCACTTATTTTTTGTCACTCCCCAGTGGGCTTGTAATTAAACTGGATGGTTGTTATTTCGTACCTGTTTTGACGAAGAACATATTGTCTGTTTCTTGTTTAAATAAAGCTGGTTTCCATTTGAATTTCAATAGCAATGATTGTTCTATTAGGTTGAATGGAATGCTTTATGGTACTGGTACATCATGCAATGGAATTTACATATTAGATATGTCGCATCCAATTATGAATGTCAATGACATGAAAAGACATAAACGAGATAATTT
>JANQAP020000068.1:3805816-3823121 GCA_026874005.2 Erythroxylum coriaceum
AGAATTCACCACTTCTGTGATAGTAGAAGATGATACCCACGGCCTCTTGTTGGGGTCATTACTTGGAAATCTCTGGCTGGAGTACATGTGTTATGAAGAATGTCTTCATTCACATATAGAGTAATGAGTCCCAGGATGAGAACTAATATCACTTGGGCTAGATTTGACATAGTTAGTCTAGTGAGAGTTGAAACTTTGCCCATACTTATAACCAAGCGGGGTATAGTATGGTGAAAGGACGAATTGCACAGCAATTATCTATGGGAGGGTGCATGAGATGGTTCCTGATGAGCACGGGTTTGTTCATCAAATCACTTACTTTTTGATCAATTGGGAGTCATGATGTGTTGCTAGACACCGCTCATGACTTGCTTGGATTAAGTGTTAATCTAAATGGCCAACATAATCGAGAACCTAATGGGTCACACATATAAGAGTGACTTGGAGGATTTGTAAAATAGTTTTGGATAGAGATCTATTATATGGAGAGTAATAGAGCCAAATATGTCCCAATGATTCAACCTGAAAGCCTAACTATATATATAAGTTAAAGTTAAAACCTAGCTACTAGCAACTGTTTATTTTGCTTCTTCTTTTATCGCTTATATCTTGCTTCATTGTATAGATATACCAAAAACCATAGGCTTTGGTTTTTACTTCACTACAACTATTTGTGATTTAGAAGGTGGCTAATAGCCATAGTTTATTTTGTTTCCTCTTCTATCGCTTGCGTCTTGCTTCACTGTATATATATACAAAAACCATAGATCTTGATTTTTGCTTCACTGCAATTGTCTGTGATTAAGAAGGTGGCTAATGCAACTCATTCACTCTTCCTTTCTCCTTCTATACAACAACTGAAGTTCCTTTTTCATGGTCCAATCTTATATTTTCTCTTTTTAATCTATTTCATTTAGGCTCATTTTGTGTTTAAGGTTCTATTTTTTGATTTGTTTCTCTCTTTTTCAGTTTTAGGTTTTATTTTTTTGGTGGTTATGGACACTGATTATGTGTATGTTTTTCATTTTTTTATTTGTAGGTGGTAATGTAGGGAGATAGACAAAACAAAAACGGTGAGGCCATTTTGATTTATGCCAATAAGAAAGGAGGGAAGAGTTGGGTCATGTTTCAAGTGAGTTAGAACTTAGATCTGGTTTTATACAGGCTTTGGGTTGCTTAAAATCAGTTCAGACTTAGGTGGCATGAGCCAAGCCTGATCTAGTTTTAAGTTGGAGGTGGGGCATATCCTAAAAGTGCTCAAGCCAAGCCGGGTTAGCAATGGGCTCAACCCGGCCTGACTTATTGCTATTACTAGTTCTCGACCTTAATAATTTGTTTTGAAAACTTTTGCTTTGTGTGTATGTTGCATTTATAAACCCACCAAATCTACACCCTTAATTTTCTCTCCTATTCATTGTACCCTCTTTTTCCCTTTAAATTCCAACTTCATCAACCTCCTCTGGTCTGGACTGTTTCCATTCCTAGCTCTCAACCTTAATAATTTGTTTTGGAAACTTCTGTTATATGTGTGTTGAATTTATAACCTCATTAAACTTACACCCTTGTTCTTCTCTCTCATTCACTGTACTTTCTCCCTTTAAATTCTAACTTCATCAACCCCCTCCAAAGGATTTTCTTTTCTCATAAAGATAGAGTCTTAGAGAATATCCAAAACAAAGTAGTAGTTCAGTACCAATTGCATAGTTCCTTTTCCTAGTTTCTTTTTTCTTCTATAATTTCCTATATAGGTTCTTGTAACAGGAAAGCAAGAGATGAAGATATTACCTAAGTGTATATATGTTCATAAGCTTATTATAATAGGAGTAAGACCATCGGGTCTTGCATCATCAGCTTGCCTCTTGTAAGGTCATCTATTTTCTATCTATTTTCTCTTTTGTATATTATATGTTCTTTTTATGGTAGTTGTGTATAGGCATTTAGTATTATCACAAAAAGGCATAAAAATCATCCTTAAAGATTTATATATGAGGCTATGATATTCCCTATAAAAAATATGTTGGGATGATTTAGAAATAACATTAACCTACATATATGGTTTTGCTTTCAATTATACATCAAATCACTAAAAAGATTATAACTTTGTAAAGCTTTTGATTTGAACAGCAACTTTAGATTCATAATCACGTCGCTTATGACAAACAAAACATGGATGAAAAATGAAAAATCCATAAAAACGACAAGCTAAAAGAATAAGAGAAATAAACAAAAAGATCAAAGAAATTATGGAAGAACAAATACATGGATGGAAAAGATTTAAGATTTAGATACATGAGTTTTGATAGTGGATCTATAGACCTAAAACCCCTGAACGAAAAATTTTAATACAATTCAATGAATTTTTTAAATTAAATCAAAAAAAGATCAAGACCAGTTTTTGAATACTCACTTGGTGAAAAGGCCAAGATCAATTTTTGCTAACTTTTTGCACCGACAAAAAAGGGGAAAGAAAAATTAACAAATTTTTTAAAAAAGAGTTGGAGAAGAATAAAAACTAAAAAAAACGTCTTGCATTTTGTAAAGGCTAAATTTTACAATAAAAAAAGAAACATAAGAGAGAGAATAAAGAGCTAAGAGCAAAACAAAATGGTTGTAAGGGAGAGAAGAGAGGTATAGAACTTACATAGAGGATAAATTTCTATAGGAGAAATAGATTTCTGTGAGAGAAGTAAAATAATAAGAGGGAGAAGGAGTAGAACGATAAGAGAGAAAGCAGAACGATAAGAGAAGTAGAATTTAACAAAGTCACTAAGAAGTATAAACGAGATTTCTTGTTTTTTCTATGGCCAAGAAAACCTGTTGTAAAAAGATACAAAACCATCATATTTATATTTTCGAAATTATAGTTTTTTTAATTTTGAAAACTAAAAATTAATAATATGAATACCATACCAGTACTGAAACCAAATTTAGTTTTCGAACGATACTGTATTGGTACTAGTCAATACTGGATACCATTTCATGCAATTTTTTAAAATTATAAAATAATTCTTGAATTTTTAAAATTTTAAAATAATCCCTCAATGTATTGTACTATATAATTTATATTTTTACATCAACTATGTCTCTAAAAATCATAACAATAGAATTTTGAAATAACAATAATCTATTTATTTTTATTAATATTACTTTTCACATATTTTATATATAAGCAATAACCACAACTAATAAAAAAAGATTTAATCATCATACATATATAAAATTAAGGATAATACAAAGTACTTAAAATGTTATGATTTCTTCATATAATAAATAATAATTACATTAAAACATCACATAAAAAGAATAATAAAGTTTTATGACTCTCTAAGTATTACAACAAAAGTTTGTGTTAAGGAAACAACCAAATAGAAGAGAAACCTGAAACAAAAAAAATTACGGGTATATTTATATTGAATATATAAAATTTAAAATATGCATCAAATATAAGTAAAATTAAAAGAAGAGAAGAAATGAAAACTTAGAACTTCATTCAATCGAATATCTGCTAAAATTGCATTGACCTCAATTCTAATTTGGTACAAAATGAGAGGAGCTTCATCATCACCATTATTCAAATTCATTAAACCAAATGACATGTCAATACTTTTCCATTAAAGATTATCTTTCAAGTCATTCTCATCTATCAAACTTGATTCCTCATAAACCAAATCTGTCAAAAGATACATATGATCAAAAAAAATTAGATTTACCAAAATACTTGTTTTGTTAAGAGTACTAGTAAACAAATAGAATTAAATTATTAAGAAATTACAAGAAATTATATTTAGCTTAATAATGATAATAACATACCTTTCTCAAAGCTTTAAATTATATTGAATAAAGACTAAGTCGTTCAATCTTTTGTGCTCTTATATATTCCTTTTCTTGGAATGGATGAATTTAATTGTACTCTAATTCTTTTCACATTCTATTACATTTAAATATTGACTTAAAATTCAAAATACAAATATTTGTAATTATGAAACACCATTTCCAAATTGTTCTCACCAAGCAACTGTAAGACAATAAAAGTAATATTATAAACAAAATAAAGTGATGATTAATTTTCAAAAGATAACAAAAGTAAATACATATATATACCTGGATTAAGTTTTTCTCTTTGACGAATGGGTATCCCAAAATCACCAAAAGCATCCTTATAAATCTCCATTTATGAGCTTAAAAGATCTTCCATCATCTCATGGACAACAATTGTTGTAATAGTTAATATTATTCCCTTATTAACTTCAACTTTCTTTGTAAAACTTGGTCTGAAATATGCATCAGGATTAAAAAATGTCCCAGATGTAAATGACAGAGAGTAAAGTTGTCTTTCTCATCTTTTATTCATGATTGTAAGATAAGGTGTATACGGAGATTGCCTATTTTTCATATTGGGCTTGATTGCTCACAAACTCGGATAACAAATTGACATTCGGACAAAAATTTATGATCGTCAAGTATAATTTTAAAAACATCCAATCTAGCATTAGACCCAACATGCTAAGATGCAACTCACTTATTACTTGTAAACATTTTCCTCAACTCCTTCTTCATCAAAATAAAACATTTAAGTTATAAGAAATTAGTTACAACTCTTGTAATAATAGGATGAAACAAATTCTTACCATTGGTGAAAATGTTTCTTGTTAAATTCAGGATCCATGCATGATTGTGGATAAACTTGATCACTTTTTTTACTTTCTATATAGTCTCATCAATGATAGGAAAATATCTATCACCTCTTATGTTTCCTAACATCAGGTCAGTGCAATGTGCAACACAAGGAATCTAATAAAAAGAAATTTACCTTCTTTGTAATCTTCTTTCAGTTTCTTTGTAAGCATAACCATTGTTATTAACAAACTGAACAATGTTTTTGGGGCCAATTTCATTCACAACTTCATTAAATATCTGAAATGGAGTATCAACATTTCTAACAAGGTCCGATGCATCAATAAACTTAAAAAATATTGTCTCTTTTGTAAAATTAAAAAAAATTATAATAGGCTCCTATCTTCTATTTGTCCAATCATTGCACATAGTTGAATATCCATAAGTAGCCCAATTCACTCTTCTTTCATTCAAATAACTCTTTATTTTATAAACATAAATGCTCAAAAGTTTACCTTTGTAGTCATCAATTAAAGGATCTTTATATCCTGGACCCATTATAAGTTGATAATAATAACATTGGCCAATATTAAACGCTATACCTGAGCCATATCACCATCTAGCCATTGCCATGTTCACATTATGAGCTGTTTCTTTAGATTGCAAGACATTACATATTGAAGGTTGAGCTCTAGGAGTTGATTGTGGTGCAAAAAAATTAAACACATGTCTTCTTCTTTCTAACATCAGGTGCAACATTTCCTTCTTATTGCTTAGGAGTATTATCACTTTCAACATCCCCATTATTATCCTAACCATTGCAAAAGGAACTTCCTCTACCAATTTCATAGTTTAGTCTTTATCTTATATTTTTCTCATGTTGATATTCTTCAAGTAAAGTCTTTATTTACCACTTTACATCATGGCTCACTTTCTTATAAGGCTCTACGTCACCTTTTATCCAAGCAAAAATTTTCTTTAATATTATGATTCTCCCACCTTTCAAATGTTTGTTACAATATAAATAAATGGTATGGTTCTTCATTTTAAGAACAAATCTAGCATGAACTTAAGTTGGAATATCGAATCTTATTAAAGCAGTTGAATTGTCAAAAGTACTTAAACTTTATTCCATTTAATAACTTTATATCAAAATAAAGTTATGTAAAATAATAGGAAGAAATATAGGAACAATAGTTTCTCAATAATCATATAATATACACATGCAATTGAACTTCATGAATTTATATAAATGATTCCTTAATAGAAACTGATGCTTAAGCACATTTATCCAAGAAATTCTCATATTGTGTTATTACGTAACCTCACAATTATAACCTATTTTGTATTTGTACAATTCAACCATAAAGTCCTAATTATAACTCATTTTGTAAGATTACATAATTCAACCATAAAGTTATAACTATAACTCAATTTGTATGATTATATAATTCAACCATAAATTCACAACTATATCCCAAATTCACAACTATAACTTATTTTGTATGATTACATAATTCAACAAAAATTCACAACTATAAATCATTTTGTGTGAGTCTAATTCAACCATAAAGTCATAATTATAACTCATTTTATAAGATTACATAATTCAACCGTAAAGTCATAAATATAATTCATTTTGTATGATTAGTGATTACATAATTCAACCATAAACACAACTATAATCCATTCTATATGATTATATAATTCAACCATAAATTTACAATTATAACATATTTTGCGTAATTACATAACTCAAATATAAACTCATAACTATAACTCATTTTGTATAATTACATAATTCAACTATAAATTCATAACTATAACTTATTTTATATGATGACATAATTACAACTATAGCCCATTTTATGTAAAGACATAATTCAATCATAAATTAATCCATTTTGTGTGATTACATAATTCAATTTATAAACCATTTTATGACAACTAATTTGTGACAATATGTAACTCAATTCATGCACAAAGTAATTTTAATCTTTCATTCACTAATTCTTTGCCATAATTTGGTCACTAATTTTAATATTTCATTTACTAATTTTTTATTTTCACTAAATTACAATATTTCATTCACTAATTTTAGTTATTACAGACAAACTATGGATGGCCAAAAAATACCTGGCCCGACCGACCCCGTAAGAAAAGCTCGAGTAGTCATAGGCCAAGCCACGGACTCGAACTAACAAGCTCAAGCCTAGCCTAGGCTCGGGCTAGTTGGCCCGTGCCTAACCCGGGCCCAACAGATATCTAAGAGCCAAACAACTTCATTTTGTTTTTAGCAAAACAATGTCTTTTTGTTGTGATTCAAACAGAACTTACATTTTGCTTCTTTTTTAAAGTTGTATGTTAGTTAAACAGAAGATACAATTATGAAGAAGAATAAAAGAAACGAAGAATGGGATGAGAAGGAAAGAGGCTTGTGATTTTGGAACTTAAACGACTTTTAAAGTTATATGTTAGTTAAACAGCTTTTGATTAAGTTCCAATCATACAACTTTTAAAAGGAAGCAAAACGTCGTTGTTTTGCTTTTGATTAAGTTCCAAAATCACAAGCCTCTTTCCTTCTCATCCCATTCTTCGTTTCTTTTATTCTTCATAATTGTATCGTCTCTTTTAACTCTCATTGACTGTTATTCTTCTTCGTATCGTGTCATCGTCTGTCTCTCCCCCAACTCCCTCATCAGCCATCATAATTCCACCGCGCCACTAGTGTGAAGTCACTGACGCTACTAACTAACCAACGTCTACGTGATAAATAATAAGGTAGTCTCTCTTCTCATCTCAAATTTGGTTTATTATTAATATTTGATTGTTTGGAGAGTTAAGAGTATTATGGTTTGGTGATGATTTGGCTAATCTGTGATTGTAGTTTTTACTAATGGGAATATGGCATAATGTATGTATATTGTTTGATGACTTGCCCCTACCAGAATAATGCATGGTTCTGTGGTTAAATTGCTAGACTTGCTCCTTGAGTAACTATCAAGTTCTTACTTGATCATTTAGAATATAATTTAAGAAAAGAATAATTAGTAGCTACTAATGAATTATAGAACTACAACTTTATATATGATATATCCACACATGAGCTGGTCTTGTTTAAAGAGGTCTTCTTTTTAACCCTTAGAATGCCTTAAAGGTTAGCTTTTCAAGTTTTATTTTCATTGAAAAAAATCAAATTTTATATTTGGTGGGGTCTTTCTAAAACTTAGATGGAACTTGATATAGTACAAACACTTTTCACTGTTCTATTATGATTTTTTTCCTGAGTACTTAATTAGAGAAAACAAAAGTAGTAATACATTTAGCAGCAACGTAAATAATATAGGTGTTCATGCCTAGATTGAATAGCACTACAACAATCTAACTCCTTGTTATTTGGAAATCGGAGAATGATATCAACCATCTGAGTTGCTAATAGTTTATCCTTGTCATAAGATGAAGCTTTTCAACCACTTTTTTTTTCATATATTAGATGTTTTACTCTCTTTAATCCTTTTGGTTGAATTCAAATTGATTAATCCTTTTACTTGAGATAACCAATAATGTGGTTTTAGAAACTTGAGAGGAGGCAAACCTTATTAAAGCAATAATTGTTTTAAACTTTTCATTAATATTACAAGTAGTGTTTCAACCATTATTGTTCTTTGAGAAGAACATTGTAGCTAAACTATCAAAGTGAATCTTTAATTATTCTTTGATATTATTTATGACCCTCATATTTATATTTGTCTAGTACAAATGCATGCATACATCAATTGCTCATTTTGATTGTTTCTAACCTCAAGCATTTATATGTTGATTATTTCCAACCTTAAGCATTTATATGTTTTTTATTTTAGATGGATGAGCATATTCCTTTAGTAGAGAGTTCTAATCTAGTACCAGAGATAGAAGTGGAAACTTTTATTTCGATATTAACTGAGGATAGAAGTTCAATTAAAAGTCAATATAAAAATGAAGTTTGGAATACCTTTAATAAGACTATATTAACAGATGAGACTGAAAAAATAGAGTGTAAGTATTGTTAGAAGTTAATTTTTGGTAGTTTGAAAAGTGGAACGTCTCATTTAATGAGACATATGGATTCATGTAGTAAAAGGAAGATGACATTAGGAGATCAAACATTTTTTACTCCTAACCTTATGAAAGGGAAGAATGAATTAACCGTATCAACTTTTGATAACAACAGATCAAGGTTTTTGATGGCTGCTATGATTATTGGAGATGAACAATCATTGTCTATGGTTGAAATAAAAGATTCAGGATGTTTTGTAATTCACTACAACTGATTTTCAAGGTTTTAAGAAGGAATACAGTGAAGAAGGACATTTTGAAAATTTACGAGGATAAGAAAAGAGAGACATTAAGAGCATTGGCAAGGGTTAAAGGACGGATTGCCATAACAACGAACATGTGGATAGTCGATAACTAAAAGAAGGGTTATATGGCAGTGACGACACACTATGTTGATACTGATTGGACGTTACGTCATTTACTTTTGAGATAATTTATATTCTTTAATATTGTTATCATTTACTTTTTCATTATGTTATGAATTTATGATTGATATTGGTAATATTTGTATATAATAGGTTCATTTATGTGTCGACACCATATATAAGTGAAAATTTGGCAACCATATTAAGAGATTGTTTGATGGATTTTAATATCGACAACAAAGTTTCCACCATCACAATTGACAATTGTAGCACGAATGATGTTATGATTTAGAAGTTAAAGAATAAGATGCGGGTTGGGAGCTTATTAGTTGGAGGTAGGTTATTTCATATGCATTGTTTTGTACATATTCTCAACTTGATTGTGAAGGATAGGTTGGAGATAATAAAGGAAGCAATAGAGGAATAGTGTCCTATATTGGAGTTCAACTCTTAAAAAAGTTAAAAAATTTAAAGAAACTACACAAATTCTATACATACTGAGTTCAAAGAAGTTGGTTTTGGATTGTCCAACCAGATGGAACTCAACCTTGAAGATGTTAGAGTCGGCAATCTCATATACTGAGGTGTTTATCAAACTAAGGAAGAGGGATTCTCAGTATAACCCTGTGCCAACAGAAGATCAATGGGACTTGGTTAGAGAACTTTGTATGAAGTTGGAATTATTCTATTATGCGACTAAATTGTTCTCGGGAATAAAATATCTAACTTCGCACAGTTACTTTAGCACTATGTCTAATATAAAACATGTTTTATCACTGTGGATGTTTGACTTCAATGAAGTTATTCTGACTATGGCGGAGCGGATGATGGAGAAGTTGAATTTTTATTAGGTTAGAGATATTATTGCAGTGTTATATGTATTGGACCCAAGATACAAGGTGGATGGGGTTGAATATATTTATAATTCATTGTATGGTGTTCAAGCTCAAGAGCATATACATAACATGAAACAATTATGTTATCAATTGTTTAATGATTATCAACTCAGAATGTAACAAACTCATGATTGGGACCTTAGCAGTGTAGGCAGTTCAAACCCATTATTGACACATTCTCTTTCAAATTTTTTGAAAAAGAAAAGGACTAGGACTTCTTATAATATGATGGATTAAGATAAATATTTCACCGAAGATTGTGTACCTAAAATTGAAGGTGAGCACTTCAATATATTATTATGGTGGAAGAAATGTGGAAATACTTTTATGATCTTACAAGTCATCGTACGAGACTTATTAGCCATTCCATCATCCATCGTTGCTTTAGAGTCTGCTTTTAGTACTAGTGGTCTGGTTATTACTCCTTATCGTGCTCGACTTTATCCTCCTATTGTGGAAGCCCTTATGTGTGCCCAAAGTTAGTTAAATAATGAAGATATTGATGGTAAATTCTTTTGTTTTTAATATATCAATTTTATATATTTTATATTATCTTACCTAATATTGTGTTTTAATTTTTAGTTAATATGGCCACAATTATTAATGCGGAGGTGAATAGTCAAATTAACCAACCAACTGTACGTCATTTTGATCAAATATATGAAGATGGAGGCATATTTAATTATTTATTAAATATTACCATGTCTTAAATATTTCTTTAATTTTAATATTACATTATTAAATATAATGCTTGTATATACAAATGATTTGATTCAAACTACAAAAGAGACAACACAATATTTTTTTTAAATGAGATCCATAATAACAATACTTCATGATATAATCCATAATCATCAAAATCTCAGAAGCAATAATTCACTTCATACTTGACTTGGTAACACATTGAAACAATAATTCACTTCATATAACACAAAATTTCATATTTCAATTTTCAACAATTAACACAACATAATCCAGATTCACTCAAACACCCATTTAAGTATTTCAAATTTCAACAAAACAACAGTTATAACTAACAAGTCACAACACAACAACGAGCTACGCAGGTGGAGCTGTATGCGAGGCTGGGCCATTGGGCTACCAATTATGATTGTATGGGTTGTGGAGGATTGGGCTATGATGTAAGACACAAGTTGATATGTCCTAGTTGTCTTAAGACTCTTTTCTCACGACAGATTTGTATTTGGAAACAAATTAATTAGATTTTTAGAGAGAGAGAAGAAATCTAGAGAAGATAAGGATACGAGATTTGATAATTTCAACCGTGATGAATTTTATTCAATAACTTGCTATTTAAATAGCATCAGAACAAGGAAATTAAAATAACAATCTTCCTAATTTTGTGGACCACTCCACTCTACATAACAGGAAACTAATAAACAACTTATTCAACAAACTTCTAATAACACTCTAACTCTTAAGACTTTTTCTTAAGTAACTAAACCACTAATAAATTAATCATCACGCAAACTTCCAACCTCTTCGACCCATACTCCCTGCCTTTCGTACCTTGCTCTCTAAGCTTCCTAGCCATCCAAGCTAATGTCACATGTGCTTGGAATGAGCGAACCCATGCATATGTAACATTTTCCACCCCCTAAAGAATCCTTGTCATCAAGGAGTGAAGTCCGGGTAAGAACGTAGGAGACACCGCAGGTCCTCCCACGTGGAGTCTTCTTCTGGGGCTCCTAGCCATTTAAATAGGATTTCCTCTTTTGGATGGTATTGACCTTTTTGAACCATTCGATGAGCTAAGGCTCTCTCGGGTTGTGGCATTACTGGTTGATCGTCAGTAGAAGGAGGCAAAACTGGAGAGGTTATCGGAATATTTCCCAAACATTTTTTAAGCTTACTTACATGGAAAATAGGTTGAACCCTGGTGGCAATTCTAAACGATATGCAACCTTGCCTATACATTCAATAATCTGGAAAGGACCGAAATACCATAGTGAGAGCTTTAAAGATGCCCAAAATGCCACTATGGTTTGGCGATAGGGTTGTAGCTTGAGATAGATATAATCACCCATATTAAACTCCACATCATGACGCTTCTGATATGCCAAACTCTTCATTCGATCTTGTGCCTGCTTGAGCGTTATCTTGAGCTCCTTAAGCATCTCATCGTGGTCACATAGCATAACATCCACGGAGTCCACAGCAGTCATTCCTGGTACGTATCGGACTAAGGGTGTTGGAGGTACACCGTAAACAGTTTCAAATGGTGTAATCTTTGTGGAAGAATGCATGGAAGTATTATAACTATATTCAGCCCAAGGAAGACACTTTTTCCATTGTCGGGGTTGATCACTTATAAAGCATCAAAGATACTGCTCCAAAACTCTGTTTAGCACCTCTGTTTGTCCATCACTTTAAGGATGATAACTGGATCCCATGCACAACTTCGTTCCCTGAAGCTCAAACAATTTTTTCCAAAAATTACTCATAAAAATCTTGTCCTGATCACTTAAAATGCTTGTAGGAATTCCATGTAATTTAACATAAAATTCCACAAAAGCCTCAACCACTGTTAATGCAGTCATTGGATGCCTAAGAGGAATGAAATGCACATACTTAGTCAACCGATCGACTACAACCATAATTGAATCAAATCCTCTCGAGTTAGGCAACCCCTCAACGAAATCCATTGAAATCTCACTCCAAATCTGTCGGGTACTGGCAATTGCTACAACAAGCCGACAGGAAGTAGATGCTCGGCCTTATTACGTTGACATATATCACAATTACGGATGTAGTCCTGGACTGATTTCCTCATACCATCCCAATAGAAATCCGAACGAACACGGGTCAAAGTTTTGTGAAACCCAAAATGGCCTCCTACCTGAGAGTCATGTAATTCAGATAGCACAATGGTAATCAAAGGAGAAAAGGGATTCAAAGCTACCTTGTCATCAAGAAACCAAACTCCATTCCATTTCTGTGCATTGGATTGAGTCTCAAACTTGCAATAATACTCATCGGTCTCTATCTCTCTTTAAAGTTGCTGCCACCACCGTGCCTTTGGTTTTGAAATGGCAATAAACATTATTTCCATCATTTGTGACAATGAATTTGTTGCATTATCCACGAGTCCTCTCTTGTACTTGATACGATAATCGTACCCCATGAGTTTGGGCAGCCGTCGGGCTTGAGTTGGGGTGGTGATCCGTTGCTCTAAAAGATACCTTAAACTTCATAGTTAGTGTGCATCATGAAGGAATTCCCTCGTAAATACGAACGCCACTTTCGAATCGATTTGACTAAGGCGAGAATTTCCTTCTCATAAGTAAACATCTTCAAGGCTGTACCTTTAATTCCTTCACTAAAATAAGCAATGGATTGCCTATTTTGCATCAATACAACTTCGATTCCTCCCCCACTGGTGTCGCATTCAATTTTAAATGGCTGTGAAAAATCAGGAAGTCTCAAGACGGGTGCTCGAGCCATTAAGCGTCTGAGAAGCTGGAATGCATCTTCGGCCTCATCGTTCCACTGAAAACCCTCCTTGGACGTTAATCTGGTCAGAGGTGCTACTATGGCTCCATAATTTTAGATAAATTTGTGGTAATACCTGGTAAGGCCCAGGAACCCATGCACGGCTCGAACAGATGTTGGCCGCAGCCACTCGACCACTGCTTGTATTTTTCTAGGATCCGGTTCCACTCCATGCTCCGAAATAATATGACCCAGGTACTCAATTCGTGTGACCCCAAAGATACATTTTTCAGCATTGGCTCGCAGTTGGTGCTGATTCAGAATAGTCAAGACAGCTTGCAAATGTTGCTGATGCTCCTCCCAAGATTTCGAGTAAATTAGTATGTCATTGAAGAATACTAATACAAACTTGCGAATGAAAGGTCTGAATATTTCATACATGAGACTTTGGAAAGTTGCAGGTGCATTAGTAAGCCTGAAGGGTATAACCACGAATTCATAGTGACCGTCGTGCATCCAAAATGCCGTCTTGTGGATGTCGGGCTCTTGGATAATAATTTGGTGGTATTCGGAGGTCAGGTCGACCTTGGAAAAATACCGTGCTCTATATAACTCATCCATGAGTTCGTTTATAACCAGGATAGGGAATTTATCCTTGACAGTGTTTACGTTGAGAGCTCGATAGTCCACGCAAAATCTCCACTTGCCGTTGGCTTTCTTCACAAGCAGAACAGGTGATAAGTATCGACTTGTACTATGTCGAATTAATCCCAAGGCCAAGAGTTCACGTACTTGACGTTCAATTTCTAATTTTTGATAGTAAGAATACCTGTAGGGTCTGACGTTGACTGGAGATGCACCTGGTAGGAATGGAATTTTATGGTCATGTGATCTCTTGGGGGGGGTAATTCTGTAATAGCTTGAAAGACCTCTGTATGATCACGTAAAATATTTTCAATATCCAAATGGATATTTGACTGAACCGAAGCTCCTAAATTTGTGGAGATTAGTTGAATAAAAAATCCCATTCTAAGAGTCCTAGTAAATCCTAACTGCTAAGCCTCCTTAACTGATACAGCTTCCAATTCTCCTTTTTTCATTCCTGTAAAATTGTAACGGACCCCATTCAGATTGAATGACATGGTCAGCTTCCCGTAATCAGTCTCAATGGGCCCTAGGGTTGCCAACCAGTGTACTCTCAAAACTACAGGACACGCTGCATTCGGAAGAACAGTAAAATCTGTTTCGATTGGGCACCCCTGAATATCCATTCGAATTTCATGACAGACCCTAGCGCAATTCAACCTGTCCTGATTGGCAATGATTATGTGAAATTTCTTAATTGTGTTCAGAGGGAATTCAAACCGAGACGCGACCCCTTGTTCAATGAAGTTATGGGTGCTGCCCCTATCAATTAATACCTCTAGTTCCTTGTTCTTGATCGTCCCAGTAACTTGTAGAGTTTGGGGGTGTTGATTTCCAGTAATTACATGGAAAGAAATCTCAGGTACCTCCAGTCCTTCGTCTGTTCCCTCCTCTTCATCAATCGCGGGAGTTTGCCCTTTGTCTTAGACCATGAACAATTGAGGTCGTGTGCATCGGTGTCCCGGAATAAATTTCTCATCGCAGTAGAAGCATAACTCTTTTATCCCTTTGTTTCTGGGCTTCTTGAGGGGTAAGGAGCCTTGGGTTTGGAGTGTTTACTTGTGCTGGAGGTGGTCCTAGAAACTCGGGTCCAGTTGAAGTAGGTAATACATTCGTGATCGGGTTTCTTCCTGCCGATCTCATACTAGTTGGATTGGACCGTGAATAATTTCCTCCTCTATTTTGACCACCATTCTTGTATTCAATTACCCGAGCAACTCCAATTGCGTCAGCCAATCTTCTTGGTTTTTGAAGCTTCACATCATATCTAATTTCATCTTTTAGACCGACAATGAAGGTGCCAATAAGGTAAGATTCAAGCACATCATCTATACGGTTAGCTAGCCTCTCAAAAGCTTCCTAATAAGCTTCTACTGAAGATGTTTGCCTTAGCCGTGACAATTGCTCAACTAGATCATCATATACGGTTGGTCCGAAATGTTGAAGAAGAGCTTTCGTGAAAGTAGCCCAAGAGAAGGGTCCGCGATCCTTCATGTAATACCTCTGCCATTACAACGCGTAGCTCTCCAAATGGAAGGAAGCAAGGCGCACCTGTTGTTCTGAGGGCACTTCATAAAATTCAAAGTATTGCTCTGCCCAAAAAATCCACCCCTTGGGATCGGTTCCGTCAAATTTCGGGAAGGACAGTTTCAAATTAGTCTTGCTCGTCCCTCTATTCACAGAAAATCCATCACCGGAATTCAAAGGATTATCCTCCATCAAGTGTCGTGGAGAGCTTGTTGATGCCTTGAAGCTTTGGAATTCACTCACGAGGTGGTTCAAGGCAGCATCAATCTTTTCATAGCTGGCAGTGACTTTGGCAAGAACAACTTCCTGCCTAGCAATCGCAGCATCCTGTCTTGAAACGGTTTCAGACAACTCCTTTTGGAAGTTGGCTTTTGTCTTAGTTCTGGTCTTCATGATCATACGCTTTGATACTAAATTGATATGTCCTAGTTGTCTTAGGACTTTTTTCTCACGACAGATTTGTATTTGGAAACAAATTAATTAGATTTTTAGAGAGAGAGAAGAAATCTAGAGAAGATAGGGATAGGAGATTTGATAATTTCAATAGTGATGAATTTTATTCAATAACTTGCTATTTAAATAGCATCAGAATAAGGAAATTAAAATAACAATCTTCCTAATTTTGTGGACCACTCCACTCTACATAATAGGAAAATAATAAACAACTTATTCAACAAACTACTAATAACGCTCTAACTCCTAAGACCTTTTCTTAAGCAACTAAACCACTAATAAATCAACCATCACGCAAACTTCCAACCTCTTCAACCTTTCGTACCTTGCTCTCCAAGCCTCTTAGCCATCCAAGCTAATGTCACACATGCTTGGAATGAGCGAACCCACGCATACGTAACATTGCGCAATCAGCGGTGATTGGAGTGACAGAGTGAGGCTGAGAGCCTGAGCAGAGCATAACAGATGGTGGCTGGAGTGGAACGGTGGAGCAGTGACTTGAATGACTGCGTGAGCAGAGCAGATTGTAGAGGAGCAAAGCTAGAGAGTAAGGTAGTCTTGCAATGAGCAGAAGCAAAGAGAAAAATGTTGAGGGAGTGGAGGAGAGTCTAAGAGTGTATGCAATAGGTATAATTTAGGGGGGTTAGTTATTATTTTTTTTGCAAATTGGTCCTCCAATTTTCAAAAATTATCAAATCTAACCAATAGTCAACTGATATTTTGTATACCGGCTAATACCAAGCTCCTATACGGTACCACTCTATTTAGTATAATTTTTCAAACGATATCGACAAGTACAAAAGTTATAAGTTTACTAAAATCTAAAAATATTCCAAACACATTCTCTCTATTATTTTTCATTTTTCACGATCAAAACAAAATTCATAAAAATAAATAGAATCAAACAGTTTCTTAGAGTGCGTTCGATTCAGCTTTTGGTGGGTGGAAAAGCACTTTTTTCTACCGCAAAAGCTATTTTAAGGAAAAAATGAGTGTTTGGCTGTAAATTTCAAAAGTACTTTTGGAGTAGAAATAGCTTTTTTAAAAGCTAAAATACAACTTTTTCAAAAGCTCAAATAATAATGCTTTGAGTTCTAATCAAGATCTAAAAAGCAAATACTTTTCTGTTGATTATACATCTCAAGTTGATCTATTGGCCTTATTTTGGAACATGTTCTGGTAGTAGGAGTGCATAAATCATAACCATGTTAAAAATTTATTGGCTGTTAGTCAAGATTAACACAAAGAGACAATGAC
>JANQAP020000068.1:3860879-3871350 GCA_026874005.2 Erythroxylum coriaceum
TTATTACAAATCTCAACCAAACAGGTTTTTGTTTTTCAGTTTTTATATTACAAATCTCAACCAAACAGGTTTTCATTTTTTTAAGGAAAAAAATAGAAACCAAAAATAGGAAACAGAAACTAAAAAAACAACAGAAAAATAGAAGTGGAACCAAACGGCCCCGTAGTAGGTTTAGTTATTATCTTGACTAGTGTTGTGACGCGCTGTCAACCATTATGTCTCTTACTATACTTAGATGCACTTAATTCATTATGTTCACTTCTTCTTCTTTTTTGAGAATTTAAAATTTCATTAAGGAAAATAAATAGTGTACATCTTTGGGAGGGTCTCTCTCATGTGAGATAAAATAACTAGGTACACTAAGCACAGTTGAAACAAAATGATGACATTATGCTCACTTCTTAATACACCCTAAACTTGGTATAATACTTTCAGGGTATATGTTGGGGCCTTACATTCTTACTCTCTTCAACCTCCTTATAAAGAACAAACCAATTTGTGAGGTTCAGAAACTTTGCTAGTTTGTCCACAATTAGTAGCTTATTATTCATTGCTAGCCATAGTGTGGTGGAAGCATGAGGTTATTGATGACTAAGCCATGCAATTCTAGTCCAAGGAAAGGTTTCCAAATTGTCAAGAAGAACCTTTCTGCATGATTGATTGGTGAAGATATCATTATAAGTAATTCATTTCTTATTTTTGTACTCGCCTTTTAATGTCTTTAGATAATTCATTTCAATTTTTAAATATTATTACATAATAAATAAAATTTTAATTATTATCATATTAACCTAATAAACTTATTATTAACAACTAATAAATATCATTAATTTTTAAATAAAATAAATTAGTATTTTAGATATAAGTAATGACGTGTAAATGTACCTAATACATTAATAAATCAATTTCTTTAACTACAAATGTGGGTACTAATTTTCATTCAGCTTCTTGTGATATAATTATCCATGTAAAGTTTGGATGTCATGTTTGTATTTGATTAAAACTATGCTAAAGATCACTAGGCAAGTACATATAGTATTGATCCCAAAAGAATTACTAGTACTAACCATCTTTTTACTATGTAATGTACCAAAATGAATGATTGAATTAAAATAAAAGAGCAATGAAACTAAATTTACTAATATAAGATAATAAACCAAAACAGTGAACAAGAATGGAACATCTGTAAGATAATTGAGATATATTTGTAGAATTACCTATAACCTTTTTGTGCCTAATTTTGATTCAATGATTTATCCTAGTTTCTTGGATTAGTAGAAATTTCAAAGTTACAGATTTTTCTGAAGACATAAACCCCTATCTCCAAATTGATTTATTGAAATTTCTTTTTAATTAAAACCTTAAAAATTGCATTAATTTTCGATGAATTCCCATGATGGATTTGACTTTTACCAGAAGATTTATATGATCTTATTTTTAGGATTCCATGAAATTCTTATTATTCATGTCATGATTTATTTATACATATAATTTCTTAATCCCTATATATGAAAGCTAAAATTGGATCAAAGCATCAGTAAATTTCAATTTCAACATAAGATATAATCTTGAATGATTCATAATAAAACTTAGATATATCATTAAGTCAAAGAATTAATACAAAATAATAGTTATAGGTTTCTTCCCATCTTTGTCTATTATAATTTAATTCATACTAGGAATATAGAATCAACAAAAATCAAGAAAGAACACAACACAAAGGAGCCTATTCTCATAGATTCTTGAAATCGTGATGTTCGTTGGCTGAATCTTGAAGAAAATTCCTTCTTTCCTCTGAAGTTACCCCTTTCTTATCCCAATACACTCTATTTGGCTCCTTATAAGTACTATCTATGATCCCTCAATTTAATTCCCAAAAGATGCCTTTTATTCTCACAAAATCTTAAACATTTTAAGGTATTTTCCCTAATATAGACTTATATTGAGTAATTCTCACAAAATCTTAAACATTTTAAGGTATTTTCCCTAATATAGACTTATATTGAGTATACGTTCTTCACAGTTGCAACAAGCCTTGATTTATTAAAAATCACTACCATTATAAGTTCCTACCATAAGCCCATGTTGACCTTGTGTTGGCTTAGTAACTCTTAAGTTGAGCAATAAAGGGATTTAGGTATGAAGGCCGTGAACATAAATTCTTCATATTATGTTATTTGTATGACTTTTAGAAGAAACATAATGGACCAAGGACAAACATGAGTTAAACATATGTCCTTATTTTTTACGTGTCCTAAGAGCATAGATCCATGTTTGACCCACATTCCTCCAAATCATGCTATAACTTATCCAACTTATCTTTAACTTGTCTTAATTTATTCCTTCTTTATTAGAGAGTTAAAAAACATAAAAACAAATAAATTATATGAAGTATAAAATCAAACAAAAATTTTCTACAAACAAGAAAAATGATCTAAAAATTATGCTAAAATTATAGTTTAATTAGTAATTATTAGATTCCCTAACACTTAAGAATTTGTTTGCTCTCAAGCAAAACAATTTCATTACTTTTAATTTAAAAAGGCGACAACTTTAGGAAAAAATCTAACAAATTAATTGGATCAATTAAAATTTTCGCTATTCATTCAATTGTACAGTATATCAATTTTCTAGGTGTTTAACTACTTGCATCATTATAAGAAGAGATTTTGACATGAGTCTAGTTGAAGGGAATCCTAGCCCATCATATTACGTAGATAAGCAAACCTTAGACCATTTCACCTTGGAAATTTTCAATTTATCCTCATTTCTACTTTAAAGAAAGTTCTTTAGCAATATGTCAATAGTCTTTACAGTCTGTTTTGGGAGATCAAGATGAGATATCCAATATGTATGCAAGCTACATAAGACAAAAATGACAAGCTGAAGTCTTCCTTTATATGAAAAAGCTTTGCTGCACCAGTCGTTTAATCTCTTCTAAATATTATTTATGAGGGGATAACAATCCGAGTATGTTAGCTTCTTTGTAGAAATAGGAACTCGCAAGTATTTCAAGTAAAGTTACTTGACTTTAATGCCTTTGTAAGAGGCTAAGAGTTCTGCATTGTTGATAGAACTAGTATAAAAGAATAAAGAGCTTTTCCTTGGATTGAAAGAAAAACCAAAAAGGGGCATAAATTGCTCCAATTAATTGAATAAGAGATTAATAGAAACATTATTAGAGCTATAAAATAGCAATAAATCATCAGTGAATGATAACTGTAAAATGCTAATTAACTCATTTTAAGTTTGTCAATATTGAATTAACTCTAAATGCACAACATAACTGTAGCTAACATATGCAAGTACGGGTTGAATCCCACGAAGACAATGATTACTAGTAATTAAAGTTATCCTAATATCTATTCTATGAATTGAGTGTTGGTTTTTAATTAAAAATAATACTTAAATAGATAAAATAAAGTAGGACACAATAATGAGCAAAGAATAAAGGAAATTACTTAGAAAACAATCAATATCAAGAATTAATGTTTAGGTTATGAATCCCTCAAAAGCCTTTAAATAATTAACTTTTTTTATGCACTTGTTTTTTTTGACTATTAGACTATGAAAATTCCTATCTTATATTAATAACTCTCTCAAAACTACTAATAACTAATCATAGGTTTATTAAAAATTGTTTAAGTTAAAGTTTCTAAGAATGTTTTACCAATTTGTGGATTCCACTATTAGGTTTGACCCAAATCCAGAGGATTTATGTCAACCCATCTCTAAGTTTGCAATAAACTCCTTTTAATTATGGTAGATCTATTCATACACAAGAATTCTCAATATCTATATTATGAAATCATATTATGTACTAATATTTTGGATTTATTAGAACATATATAAAACAAATAATTAAATCACAATAAATCATTCAAAATAATTGCATTAAATAAAAGAATAAAAGGATATTGTAGCATCAACTAAGGTTCACCACACCTAGACACTAAAAAGCATTTAGTTACATATGATAGAAAACAAAGTCAAAGATAAACTGAAAGATAAACGAATAGAAAACATAGAGTTCATAACCATAAATCTCCTTTTTAAGTTTCAAGTTTGATGTTGTAACCTATTGGATCTTTTGATGATTTCTTTATGTTCTCCACCTTTTTGGATCAATATCGTCCTTTCTGAACATTGTCCACATTTGGAATCACCTTAGAATATTTGTTCCTCTCCTTAATTCGCCTCCATTCATGTCTTTTTATGGTAAATTTTAGGGTTCTAGGAGATACACGGTTTGATACACTAGGTGTGAACTAGACAATTTATATTCCTAAATCTCGAAAATTAACTAATTTGCATCAGTTGTGAAATGTACATAGGTATAGACATGATCGTGTATCTCTACTTTACTTCAAAACTTTGTTTGCATTTTCATCCGAATTATTCTACTTTTGATCCTTGAAGGAAATTATTACTTATAAATGTACTTAGAGCAAAATAAGTACCAAATATACAATAAAATTAGAAAATATCAAGAAAAATACATCAAATATAGGTGTATACACCAAATTTTTGTCAAGTTGTCAAAGCTCCCAAAATAATTCTAATTCTCTAAACTTCTTATAATAGTCGTGGAACCAGGTCGAATCCTTAAAGAGTTAAACACTAGTTTCTTAATTTCAAGTAATAAAACAAAATAGGGGTTTTGTATTAATTAAAATTAATAAGAAGTCAAATTAAATCAACTGAATATAAAAGTGAGAAAGTCAAGATTACCAAACTCTGATTCAAGGGAAAGATCTCATCTAATTGTAACATTGATCATTAGTTTAAAAAGAATATTTTCACAATTTAAGCAATTAGTCTGAAACACATTATGACAGTTGTAATAAATCTCAAATTTTCCTAAATTAATTGGTTCGAACTCAGCATCCAAACCAAAACTTATCATCCATTGACTAGGTGTGATAGCATTCCATATCAAATAAATAACAACAATAAGCTTAGTGAAAAAGCCTAACCCTAAATTAAATAATCAAAACTAGCATCAACTATTCAACTTAGTTTTCTTGTTTATCACAAGTTAAATATGGAAATTAATAAATAACCTATTTGCTATTTGTACCAATCTTTCATGACAATTACGGATCACTAACCTTATAGATAATGATAGAATAATCAATATTAATCATTTATGAAATAAGAGAACTCTAAAATAAGAAATGCTTGAATTAAAACATGAATAAAAGTTAAGAACACAAAACCTCATAAGGTTACAACTAGAATATGAATCCCTTTGAAATAGAACGATTGAGTTTAGCCATATATGGCTTTTGCTCCTATAACAAAAATAAAAGAAAAATAAAAATTGCAAACGACATAAAAAGAGAGAACCTCTTTCTACTGTGAGGAATGTCCCTTTTATAGGATTTTCTGATCTAATATAATCTAATTTTAACTTGTAAAGATGTCTATCTAAAACAAATTCAAATTCAAATTCTTACATGATAGGGATAGAAAGAAGTTTAGCAATTAAACTCCAACTCTTCAAGTGATCAACCTTAACCATTGCAGCAATCTTTTCACTTCATCCAAAATTTGTGATTATCATCAATAAAGTGCCAATTTGATGCAATCTCTACTTTTCATCTGCTAAAATAAAATAAAAATTAATTTTAATATTTAAAAACCAAAATAAATCCAAAACAAAGGAGAATATATCAATATAAGATCTTATCAGATTCTCCCACACTGGACTCATATATGTCCTTAAGCATACATCAATTTAATGCATTAATCATCGTCACAAAAACCTATCATCTCCTTTCATGTTATCCAGAAATCTCCAAAAGCTAATTCATATTGAAGAGTTAGGATAAAGTAACAATTGAGAGAATAAGCACTCATAGGACACATTTTTAAAACAAAACATCTCATCAATTCCATCAAAATCAAATGAATAAGACATGACACCCTAACAAGGATTTCACTTTATACGCTCAAACTGTTTAGGGTTCATTAAGCTCTCAAATCAAAACATAGTAAGTTATTTCCATAAGCTTGCTCAAGAGTCATATCTCCACCATTAAACAAAATGAAATTAATGCATAAATCAAAGGGACTTTATAAGAGTTGTAATGTGGCTAAGGTAAGGTATGACAAGAAGAAGCTTTTTGATTAAATAAATTGAAGGAAATCATACAAACTTATCCAAACAAGTTTCAACTTAAATCATTTCAAAATTCACTTGATTCAAATAGCATCTCTTTCAATCGCTTTTTCTTTTCTTTTCTTTTTCTTTCTTTTTTCCTTTTGTTTTATTTTTTTATTTTTTAAAACAAAAATATCAAAAAGGGGATTTTGCTTTTTTAATACTTCTCCTCCATTATATAAAAAGCATCAAAACAATACAACTTGAATAATCTAATTAACTTTTCATGGAAATAGTCAAAATCCTATGCAAATAAGCTTAATAAAACTCCTTCAATTTAGGGGGTTCAAAATCATTAAGGATATCAATAACAAAAGGTTAAATTTGGCTTGTAACAAGGTTGTTATGCAAGAAAAGAAAGGTTAAGGAACAAATTGTGTTTCTAGGGATAAAAATTAAGGTAGACTTGTTTAGGTTAAAGATGGTTATCCTAAATGCCCTCATCATCTTTATACACAAATTAATAAAAAATGTGATCTCAACATGTATTCAAAAGCGAGTTTTAGCATAAACAAGCTATATTTGATAACACAAAACAAAAAGATATGTGTGAGCATAATTGTAATGAATGCTCTTATGCTCAAAGCTCACGTAGGTGTCAAAAAATGCAACAAGTTTTGCACACTTTCATTCAAAAGAACCAATAAGATACTTGAAATAATTTAATGAAAACACTAATCATGCTTGTCTCTCTCATGCATTAGATCTTAAACCAAAAATGTATCCTAATTTAAGAATTATTTATGAACAACAATCAGAAAATTATGAATCTATCATGAGAAATAATTAATATATGAATCAACATATCATGTGTCTAAGCACAATCATAACATTCATCATAATATAGACACTGGCTCCCCTGCAACTAAATCATACATTGTCACTAATGTATGCATAAGATACTCACAGCTTGACAAAATAATCAAAGAAAATAAAGAATGGAGGACTCCCCTCAGGTGTGAGCATCGAAAAGAAGATAAGCTATAGAGGTACGATTATTGTCGAATTGCTTGTTTGGCATTGCATTGGAGCTATATGAATCTCACTTATGGAATTAAAACAAAATGTAAATGGGTGTGTTTGTTGCGTAGAGAGGAGCGCTGTTGTTAGTTCCTGCTTTTGCTGGTGGAATTGGTTCTGTCGCTAGTGTGGAAACACTCTAAGTTCGTTGGAGTTGTTAGTGACACGTTGGAATTATGCTGGGCATCTACTTATGATATTGCTACCGCTTTCTACTAGCATGGAGGTGTGTAGTAGTTGCATTATTTTGGAAGCCTTTGTTTGGAAATGTCGTTGTTTTCTTTGACGTGGGTGAAGGCTGCGTGAGTGATGTGTTGAAGGAGGGTTGCTAGTCTGCGTTTGGCTGGTGGAGGGTAATGAGTGTTCTATTTTTGTCTGCCAAAAGAGAAACATACAGACATTAGGCTAGGGATTTTTTTCATTTTAATATTAAATTAAATAAAAAAGTAAAAAATCGTTAAAATAAAAATAAGTAAATCAAGAAATTAAAATAATAAAATGAGAGATTAAAAAGTTTAAGTTTTTTTATCAGAACCCTAAATCACATAAGGCAAGATCTCACTTTTTGAGATTTAATAGTTTGGAATTCCAGAGCACTAAATTACATAAGGCAAAATCTCACCTTACGAGATTTAGTAGTCTGAAATTTTAAGGTCTTCACTCTAGAATACTAAATTACATAAGGAGAGATCTCTCCTTATGAGATTTAGTAGTCTAGAAGTTTAAGACCTCTTTTTCCCTTAAGCCAATAAATTTATTTTCAAAAGCAATCACAAGCAAGTTATATATAACTAAAACAAAATAAAATAAAACTATCATATTTTTAGTGGCCTCCCAAAAAGTGCAATTATTTAACGTCGTTATTCTCGATGTGAATTTTTCCTCTCCATCTTCTACGTAATTGTAATTTTGTATTCCTTAGGTAGTGCTACTAGCCCTTCCTTTTGCTCTTTAGTCAACTTTTTTGAAATGATTATGGGTAATGACTTTCCATCACCTAAATAGACATAGTTTAGGCGATCAGGTAACACCTTTAATTCTATCTTTGAAGCATAGAAAATAGAACGTAAGATTTTCTTATGAGTTATAGTAAGTTCATCATTTAAAGTTTCCGAATCTATTAGCATTGCTGATAATGGCTTTATAACTTCACAAGTTTTGTTAACTTACTCGTTCACTTCTGATTTAGCTTAAAGCTCTAACTCATCTTCATTATTTTCTTCCTTAAACATATCCTGCACAAATGAATCCACAATATTCATATGATACACATATTAAAAATCATTCAGGAGCTTCATTGCTTAAAAAATATTGAACTTCATTATCTCTCCATTAAATTCAACGAAAATACTACCTTTATCCATATTGATTTTCATCTTGGTCGTCTTCATAAATGACCTACCCAACAAAATCGAAGCTGAATATTCAACACTATCTCCATCCATTTTCAAAATGTGAAAATCCATTAGAAATACCAACCTTTTAACTTGGACTAAAACATCTTCTATAACACAAGTAGGATGCACATATGAATGATTAGCTAGTTGAATAATCACTTTAGTTTCTTGCAAAGAATTCAAATTTAAAGCTCAATAAATTAGGTATGGCATGAAATTAATGGATGCACCCAAGTGTAGCATAGGACGCTCAATTTTCTTACTACTAGTAACACGCCAAAGTGTAAACATATCTGGATCTTTGTATTTTTTGGTAATTTCCTACTTATCACAGCTGATACATTCTTATCCAAAATTATTATCTCCTTGACCTTTAACTTTCTTTTATTTATGCATAGTTCCTTTAAGAAATTTCTATATTTTGAAACCTGCTTGACGGCTTCCAAAAGTGGTATGTTGTTTTCCACCTTTTTGAAAGTTTTTAAGATCTCTCTTTCATAATCATCATCTTTTAGTTTAGCCAACTTGCTAGAAAAATGAGGTAAATGTGCATTAATTGATATTGATGAAGATGAATCATTTCTTACCTTTGTTGATTCTTGAGTTAGAAGTTTTTCCTTCCTTTCTCTATCATTTTGTTTTTCTTTCTCCATTGGTAAAGAAGTTCCATATTGAATTTCCTTACCACTTATCAAAGTCATTGCACTCATATTCTCCTTAGGATTCATGACTGTTTGGGAAGGTAATTTTTCTAATATTTGCAATTCGAATTTGCTCACCGAGGTGGCTAATTGAGTGATTTTATTTCCTAAATTTTGAAGGCTTGCCTTTGTTTCCTATTGAAATTGTTGAGTGTTATTAGCAAGTGCTTTAACAATTTCATCTAAAGACATACTTGAATTAGAAGACTGAGGTTGAGCATATGTAGAAGCTTGAGATTGTTTAAAATTATGAGGTTGATATTGTTATTAGCCTTCTTGATTTCCATAGCTCAAATTTGGATGGTCCCTCCATCCTGGATTATAGTAATTGGAATAAGGGTCAGACTTTTGTTAAGGCTAACTCAGAAAGCCCCCTATTACATTAGCTTCTTGAGAGAATCTTGTTGCAATATAGGGCATATATTTGTAGGATCCCCAGATAATAAACATATTCTGCACACTCTTGCCAATTGCAATTGACCTAGAGCTAATTGACGAACTAGAGCAGTTAAATCTAAAATTCTATCCTTAAAGTACATATTACTTACCTCATTCACACTCTTAACATTTCCATCTATCCTTTTCCCAAATTGTTAAGAATTTTCGGCCATAATTGATATCAATTGTTTAATTACCTCAAGTGTTTTATTTACCAAAGCTCCTCCACTAGCTGCATCAACCATATTTCGATCCATTAGCATTAGTCCTTTATAAAAGTATTAAATCAGAAGTTGATTGGGAAATTGGTAATGTGGGCAGCTAGCACATAACTCCTTAAACCTTTCCCAATATTCATATAATGTTTCTTTTGTAATTTGTCTTATCCTACATATCTCCTTTCTAATATTGGCTACTCTTGATGCAAGAAAGAAGTTCTCCCAAAACATTTTTTTTCATCTCATTCCATATTGTTACTGAACCAAGTGGAAGATAATATAGCCAATCATTTGCCTTACCTTTTGATGAGAATGGAAGGGGCCTGAGATTAATTTGTTATTCTGTCACCCTTTGTGGCTTCATTCTAGTGCAACCAACATGAAATTCCTTCAAGTGTTATGTGGATATTCCCTTACAAGACCACAAAAAATAGTTAGTAAGTGAATCAAACCATATTTCAATTCAAAATTTACCTTAACATCTAGAAATTGAATGCATAAGGGTTGTTGACTCAAATTCGGTGCTGTTAA